>JAKSZP010006632.1:0-242588 GCA_022478985.1 Massospora cicadina | reverse complement strand
AAACTATAGTACCTTTCACTTATTTTCCCTCTTTTTGCACCTTACTAAATCATTGGCTCATTGGCAGAATATCCTGGGTACAATATGTATATAAGGCTTTCTAAAACACAATCATCCAATGATACAATATATGATATATTGCCTTACGTTCACTTCTCTCTCTATGTGCTTGAAAACACCTAGATTCAACTCACAATAAGTTGAGTTATTTAAAAAGAATTTAAGCAAGTGCAATATTGTTAATTACTATAGCATTGTCACTTGGCCCTAGTATCACAAATGATCTATGGAATTGTAATTAAATCCATGTTAGATAAAAGTGCCAGGCCAACTTTATAATAAACAAAATGAACCAATTATCATATAAAAAAGTAACCCACTATTAAAAAGATCAACTGATTGGTCTTAATTTGGCAAAATATGTAAATACAAGTATGCGTTAGCTATGTATCTTATATTTTAATGTATGTTTGTAGCATTCATAAATCAAGAATATACTTCATACTGTTTTTGATACATAAGCACTTAGATCAAGTAATTAAGCATAAGTAAAACAAAACATATTAACCAACGCATTTAATATTACAATAAACCAATTTATAAAACTTACACCACCTTGACTGATTTATAGTAAGGTTTTAATCTTGTTTTTTCTTCATCAAACAAGATCGTCTTTATTACTCAGTCATCAAAATATGAGAACTTTGTTTAGATAATGTAAATCTAAATATTATAAACTATGAAAGCTTCATAAACTAACATTCTAGGCCATAATAAATGATAGTCTTCATTATGCATTGTCAACTGCAGACGCTTTAATGGTATCTTAGATCAAAGTAGAAAGCCCAACAACTGCTCCTGTTATGGAAGAATTAGAACCTATGAATGTTGCCTCAGGAGATGGGTTATGTCTACTCTTAAGCAACATACTTCTTTGTGGATCACTTATGGCGGTTTACACTTTTTCACTAACGCCACAGGCCTGTGGTATTCCATGGTTCAGGAGAACTTATAACTCTTTCACATCCATCAACAATCTGCATCAGATGAAAATGTGCTTGCCAAATCCCTTTTGCACTCATTCAAGTTTTCCATTAATAAGCCTATTTATTAGTTTGCGTAGATAATGTGGCCATGTCATCAACAAGCATTGACTTAACTTCAAAACTTCACATAAAACCTTTATAGCTTTTGCTCTTGCTTTGGGTGCTGAGTTTGTTCTCATGGACACATTTGAGGCTGGCCAAGACACTCAATTCATTATGTCCATTGCCAAGCCTTACAAAACGTGGATTCATATACCAAGATCCATATTCATTTAGGTTGAAAAGACAGACTTTCAAGGCATGGCGTATTAGAAATTTTTATTGTGCCTGGTAAATTGGTGATGTGGCGTCAAATTTATAGAGCAGTTTTGTTCACACACAAACATTTTGTTGTATGAGGACATTAACTTAAGAAGCACAAAATAAATTCCTCTTAGCTGCAAACAGGACTATATTAAACTTAAAAATAATGTACATTATAGTCTTTTTTACTGAAAGTGGCTTGGGGCTTTCAGGTTGTTAGTTGTATTGCAAGTAGGCTTTGGGGGCTACTATCATAAAATAGCGCCTTTCCAACAATAATTTCTTTAGATGTGCTCCTCTAAATTCATTAATTCTTTTTTTTAGTACTAGATGGTTAAATTCATTAATTCTCATTAGTGAAATTAATTGATAATTGCAGCACTTAAGAATTTCAGATTAGTTACATATTTCTTAAAAAAGGCATGGAGATAATTCCTAGGCCTTAGAGAATTTGACTAATAACAATCAGGAAAATACAACCAATACAGTGACAATTGGCCAAGGATAAAAACAATATATTACCAATCTTTTGGTGGCGCTGAGGCAAGAAAGTTGATATATTATTAGTATGATTGTCCATGGCCTCAGGGGAAAGGTAAACCAATCAAGTTAGAGAGTCATAGTTTAGCGCTGATGAGGTGTCAAGGAATCAACTGTAACTTTAATAACATTACTAGGCAATATAACTTGCCATTTCTATAAATTTTATGCTGGCGCAAAGCAAAGTATATAGCAAAAGCCTAATATAGTAATTATGAATATTTGAATTTAGTAAATAGTTCTGTTCATATGGTTGGGCAGACAAAATTTTAACATATAATCATACCTGACAAAACATCAGGGAACAAAAAATGAGATAGGTTAAATTAGTCATTAAGAAGTAGTGGCCACTAGCCGGAGCTCTGCTAGTATTTCTCTAGGAACTTAGTATGCACTTAGTATTAAGGTAACCCCTTGTAGATCTTTCAGAGTATAAGCATAAGCGGACGTTTTCTTTATGACTTTGAAGGGCCCCTTCCAAGTGCCTTAGTTTTCTAGTTCCCTTATGTCCATTTATTGCGGGGAAGGCTGACCATGGGATGGACACTTCCGAATATGACTCAGACAAGACAAAACTTAGTACCAGGGGAGGCACCCCAGAGAAGCGATGCTATCTCTTGTTGCCAGCGGGAACGCCACTTATGGGAAGGGGGAGGGAACGTGTGTAGGGGACGTAGCCACTATTGAGCACGTGTGGAGGAAGGGGTCTGATTTGATGAACCAGACTGGGAACCAGGAGGAGACCAGCTGTCGGCGACGCGGTGGGAGATATCCAAACATCCACGCTTGAAAGTGATCCACCAAATGAGACCGAATCTGTGGACAGCTTCAGGGAAGGTGGGGATGGATCCAGCGATGGCATCCAAGACAATCGTGTGGATAGTCCACATGGCGATTGCAACCACCAGAGCATGGAGGGAGGGTGGGAGGGGGGAGGCCATTGATGAAGCAAACATATCTCTTGACAGACTGAAGGGATGTGTTTGATCCTGGCCCAGCAGACGTTGAACTTCGCGCCATATCACTTTAGAGGTGGGGCACTTCTCCAGGCGGTGGAACAGCGTTCCATACTGGCCGCACACGACACAGGATGAGTGTAAAGCGTTAGAGCGCTCAGCCATATGGTACACCCGCCTCAGGAAGCGCCACACATGGGAGCGGACTTGAGGCTGCAACAGAGTATGGTGTGCGTATTTCCAGATAGTCTTTTGGGTCTCAGTGGAATAAGGGATGTCCATCATGTCCAGGTAGTCCACCCTGGATAGGACTTGGGGTCGAATGGGGATCACGCCATCATGGATGGGTAGCCCCTGTACCTCTTGTGTGAACTGAGGAGAGGGTCAGCCTCTTTGGGTTGTATGTCCACTAATACAAATTCTCCACTCTGCGCTTCGCATGGAGAGTAGGATTCGTTTGTAGTGGGTTTTGGTCCCGTGAGGACCTGTGGCTGATGTGTGTGATGCGAGGTATTTCATCAGGGAGTGGGGGTTTGATGGATTGTTGAGGCCCAAGGCTCGGGAGAAGTTGGAGCGGGCCACACGGGACCAGTGTTGGGATGGGAGTGTAGGAGCAGTGACGGCCGCAATCCAGGTGCCCAGGATTTTGGCGGCATGGGCTTTGAAGTCAAGTAGGCCCATGCCACCATGATGATGAGGGCCAAACATGACCTCTAGCCGTACTGGTGGAGGGCGGCCTGACCAAAGCCAACCTTGTAGCAAAGCATACAAGGATTTGAAGAAGCTTGGGGAGAAGGGGATGGCATGGGCTCCAAACCAGACTTTGGATAGGAGCATAGAGTTGGCAAGAACAACCCTGCCAGTGAGGGTAGTAGGGTGGGCTCTGAGAGAGGCGATTTGCTTCGTCACGTTGTCCAGTATATGGCACTCCATTACTGCTGACGCGTATCCACCTGCCTCCAACCACACTCCCAGATGGCGTACCGGTCCTATGGTAGGTCGTGGCACAAAGGGGAGCACCAATGGAGCGGTGTGTTTTGAGTTAGTAAGGCGTGGACGTAAGCGAGCAGATGGGCTGGGTTGGGAACTACTTGCTGGGGCCCAGCAGTTCTGAAACTGACCAAGGAGGATGATTTCAGTTTTGGAGGCGTTCAGTGCCGCGTTGCTTACCCGGGAATATTCCTGGATGAGGGCTTCAAGCGCGTGTGCATCTTTGTTATTAGACACCCCCACCACGCAATCATCTGCAAATGCCATCATCTTGACTGGGGTTTGGCCTGGCACATGGACCCCAGTGAGTTGGGCATTCACATTTCGCAGTAGTGGGTCAAGGCTGAAGTTGTATAAGAGTGGGCTCAGGGGGTCCCCTTGTCGCAGGCCCCTTTGAGGACGGACTACTTCCGTTAGGAAACCTGGGCCGCGCACTGCCATTGTTTCAGATTCCGTGAGTAGCATCACTCAGTTAATGAAGCGGGGAGGTAGGCAGAATTGTTGGAGGCAGGCCCTAAGGTATTCCCAGTTTACTCTATCATAGGCCTTTTGTTGTTCCAAGAAAACAAGTGCCCCAGAGGCTGTGGACTGACACACATTAGCCACAGAGTGCACGTTATCCCAAATCGACCTTCTGGGGATGAAACCAAATTGTTCTGGGGAGATGGTGGCAGATGATACAGTCCCTAAACGGTTAGCCATGATTTTGGTTAAAATTTTGGTGTCTGTGTTTGTTGGAGAAATGGGGCGCCAGTTGGCTAAGTCTAGCCTATCCCCTTTCTTGAAGAGTGTGACCATAAAGGCCTCATGTCCTCCTGGTAGGAGGCGCGTTTCCAACAGGCTTTGGTTGAGTGAGGCTAACAGCAATGGGGATATATATTTAAAATATTTTTTGTAGAACTCATATGGAATGCCATCTGGGCCTGGGCATTTTTGGTTTGGCGCACCACGAATGGTATTCCATAATTTGTTCAGAGTAATTAAATTCATTATTTCTGGGTAATGGAAAATGGTGCAGATATGAGCTCAGTCAAAAAATTCTGCCATTTCGGCTGGCTGAATTGGTTCAGCTCAGTATAACTTGGAGTAATATCTTTGCATTTCGATTGCCACTTCGGCCAGTGTGTCCACAATAGAATTATTTGATCTTCACACCTGTGTGCAGGCCACGCTCTGGCGTGGTGCAAAATTTTTTTTGAAGAAGTATGCAGTGCACTTGTCGCCTTTAGTGATGCGTGTGGCCCTGTATTGGACACAAACCTGATGTTTGTGTTGCCTTTCAAGTGCATTGAGGTGGGCGGCTGCCTCCGCCCACTTCTGGCCCCATGCAGGGCTATATCCTGAGGCTGGAATGTTGGACTCAAAGTGGGCCAATTCCGCCAGCGCACGCAATATAACTGCTGATGTGGCTCGTGAGCGTCTGGATGAGAGATGGCGATAGTGGCGGATGGTGTCTT
Organism: Massospora cicadina; assembly: GCA_022478985.1. NCBI lineage: Eukaryota > Fungi > Entomophthoromycota > Entomophthoromycetes > Entomophthorales > Entomophthoraceae > Massospora > Massospora cicadina. The sequence goes on along the minus strand of JAKSZP010006632.1, from coordinate 237,296 downwards.
CTTTGAAAGTTGCCCATGTGGAAATAGGGTCCGCGCAAAACGGTGCAACAAACAATTTTGCCAAAGTTGCCTCTTCCACCCACAGGGAAAATCCTGGCGACGCGAGCTCTGGGGGGCATATTTTGCACCAATGTGGGGCCTTTGCAACTGTGACAGGTAAGTGGTATGTTATCGAGACCAGTTGGTGGTCAGAGAATTCCATTTTTGTTGTTTTGAAGTGGGAGATGTGGGGTAGGAACTTCGCCGGTGCTAGAATAAGGTCAATGCGGGTCATGGACATTAATTGGCTGTTGTGGACGTGGGGACGCGTCATGTTTTTGAGCAGTGGGGCATGTGGTGGCAGTGCATCCATTAACCCAAGGGTGGCTTTTAGAATGTGTAGTTCTACATGACCCTGTGGGGCGTGGGGTGAGGGCAGCCACCGGTCCGTTGGTGAGGTTAGCCAACAGTTCATGTCACCAATTAGGAAAGAATTGGGGGGTAGCGGGAGGGATTTGACTGACAAGAAAAATTCCCGACGCTCATGTGCACCGTTTGGGGCGTAAATGTTGATGATTGTGTGTGCAACATTGGCCCATGAGAAGGTGACAACGAGCACTCAGCTATTTAGGAATGTTTCTGAAGATATAAATTTGAAAAAATTGTTTTTCTGAGTTAGCACCCCACAGTGCTTCGACCAAAAGGATAGGGATGGTAGGAGCATTGTTTTACAAGCTTCCTCAAAACCTTGTGGACAGTGGGACTCCTGGATGGCCAGGATATCCACGGGTAAATTGTTTTGTAAAAAACTCAGTTTCCTAGCCTGGGATGGGGAGGCCTTGAGTCTGGCAATATTCAACATCCCTAAAGTGAAGGTTTCCCCCTTTGCACCTTAGGTGCGAGGGGTGGGCCCCTGGGCCCACCAGCCTCTTCCAGGTCCCCACGGGCTTTCACAGCAGCGCGGGTATTAGCAGCAAAACTATTGGGGTTTTTGTTAATTTTTGCAGAAAGAGTCGCGTTGGCTTTGGCCTTCGCTTTTTGTTTTCCTGATGTTGGACAAATTTTTTGCGGTGCAGATGAGTTCGGTGCACCATCGAGTGGGGCAAAAAAAATCTTTTTGGTTGGGATAGGTCCCAAGTCAGTTTCAACTAGGGCTTGGGTGCAGCGATTGGGTGGGATCAAATCTCCCATTGGATCCTCAGATTGAGTGGCCCATTTGGCATGGGCCTCCCAATCTGATTAGGTGATGGATTCCCGAGTTGCTTCCACTGTGAAGGTCTCCATGTCCTCCTGGCGTTGTGAGTGTGGGATGGTGGTGGTGGCCTTGGCCGCTTCCTTGGCCGCGGTTCTATGGGCCTGCTTGGCCTTCTTCCGCTCCTGCGGGGAGTTGGGCTTTACCAATAGGTAGCAGACTTGTGCTCCCCACGGGAAAGCCTCCTTGGTGCTTGCGGTTGGTTCGTAGTGCGCCTCTCTGCTGGCCATGGCCGCCGAGGGGTGCTCTTGGAATGTGACGCCCTCTTTGATGGGGCATGTGTGCGCCTTATGGCTGAACGCGTCACAGTGGGTGCAAATGGAGGGCGCGCTGTCCACGGCTACCTGGAATGGGTGTGTGGTGTGCCCTGCGATGTCAATAAAGGTGGAGTGTGGGATCTGGGTTAGGTCCTTTGCAATCTCCTCGGTTGGGGTCAGAACTGCGATGGCTTTGCCAGTGCACAGGTGTGGCATCAGCATGAAACGTTGCATTTCAAAAGATTGTATTTCGCCATATATAGCGAGACCATCTTTCAGGTGTTGCTCCAAAATATCACGTTTTACCGTAGTAAGCAAAAAGTAAAACGTGAGGAAAATTTGGTTTGATTTTGTCCATCTGGTGCATTTAGTTTTGATGACCCGTTGCCCTTTGGGGAGGTTGACCACTATGTGCACCGCTGCAGCCTCATCTGCTGCTATTTTGCTTTCAAAACCTAGGTCCAGCCAACCACGTGACATGGAGTGAGGTGCAACGTACACCGCGGTTGGGAAAATTTTGTGTACATCTTCACAAAATTTTTCCCATAGGGCCATTTTTGGATGTCCAGATACACACGGACTCCAAATTCCACCGACGAAAGTGGCTGGGAATGTGGCATGTTGATGTACTGGTTGCATTGTGCTTGCCACACGAGTATCTCTGGGGAAATTTTGTCCGCCGGTTTTTTTAGATTTTTTCTATTCTGCCAGATTCTCTGGGGCGTTTTCGAATGTTAGAGGCCGCGGGCCTTCCGCCTGTTCCTCTTGCCTTGCTTGCCCAACTGCTCCCAGACATGGGCGCAGACTAATCCCCTCTATGAGATTATCAAACTAGATTTAGTCTTGAATTGAATGGGTTGCAAAAAGTGTTTGCAACGAGAAAGAAAAGTTTTTAGTTCCCTTATGTCCATAGTTATCATAATATCAAACCAACTTCCCTAAGTAAAGTTAATTAGAGTGTCACAAAGTTGATATGACTGGATAATAAGTCACTTATATGGCGGATTTTATTTTGATAGTCAAGGTGAACCTTGAGATTGAGTGATTGATTATGTTAAAGTGAAGTAAATTTGATTGAAGAAAGAAGAATTAGAGAATTTGGGGAATTCTGCTGAAACCTTAATGTGCAATTGAAACCCCTAGATTGTAATAAATAGATAAATACTAAGCGGCTCTTGTAGAATTCGCTGAGGAATACTGAGAATTAAGAGTTGAGCATGAGAGTGGAAAGAGGAGGTTTTTGCAAAGAAAGAGAGCAGTAGTAAGAGAAACGGAAGTAGCAGTTAAGTTTTTAATTAAATAAATTGGTATTGTCAGAACTATAGCTCCTTAAAAAGCTTTTTTATTATTGACTATTGAAGACCTAAAATCCTCATATCACTTAAATGTTGCTTAGTAGGTTTTATCCTGTTCAACCAGTTCAGCGGAATCAACTAAATCTGCCAAAAATTAACAGTGGTACTTACTACAGGGGGCCCATTGATCAACTTTTTAAATATCTATATTTGCCACTCATTGCACAACTGGTTCCCCTTGTCAGAGTACTACACCAGTTTATTGAGTTTTCACAATATGCGGAACTGTAGCTTGCCTTGGATACACTACTCCAGGCACAAAATTTCTTTTCCAAAAAATAGAACTATAACTGATCAGATCGCCAAGGCTTTTCACCAACTGCACCTGGTGGGTGGCCAAGCCAACCAACTTGCTGACCTTGTGGGCGACACTACAGAGCGGCTACACTTTGCAGAGTGTAAATTAAATGAGGTTGTTAGGGAGTGGAAGGTCTGAAGCGATAAGCTGCCCCAATTAATCATGATGGAAACATACATGGGTTTTCAAGAAGTTTAACTCGCCGTGGAAAGGGCTTTTAATCAACAGAAAGTTAAATTGTTGTTAACCATTTTAGATGTTGCAAGCGCTGATCAGGTCACAAGTACATCTATAGTAGTACCGTAGGATATCAAGAGGTGAAGGAGACCGTAATCCATCTGTTTGGGGGAAAGGCTAAAATGGCTCAGCGCAAGGACCAGTTTTTGAAAATATTTTTTCAAAAGAATGAGTCTTTGGTAAAGTTTGCAGAGGGGCTTACAAGAGTGGCTCATATGTTGTTGGGAGCGAATATATTATATAACAAGGAGGTGGTCATAGTGATGATGGCGGCTATCAAGCCATATTGAGAACTGTATAATGCTATGTCTTACATTCTTCCTGAAGACGCTGATCTATTATAAATTGTCAGTTATTTATGACAACTATACGTCACCTTTAGTGAATCCAATGTGGAATGAAATGCTCCTGAATCCATTACCAAAATTCCGTTGGGAATGGAACCCAATGACATGGGTGCAATCCGTTGAGTAGTCCTTATCCTCTTAATGCATTGGCAGTTTCTTTCTGTCCCGATTATTATCAACCAACTTATCCTTGGTTCAATACTGACCTATCATTTATTATGCAACTCAGACCTTTGGGGGTGACTCAGAGACAAGGGGCGTTTATAAATTCTTGTTTCTCATGTGGTCAAAGAGGTCATTATGCGGCTAGCTGTCCATGTAGGCTGAAAGCTCATGCATACTGGCTCCCCAAATTGAACAGAGAAAAAGGCAAGCGGAGTAGATATGGGACAATTTACTTCCGCTGATTCCAACCTATTTGTCCCTGATGATTCTAACAAAATGCTTAATGTTGGGCCTGGTACACTCCCTGATGACTTATTATATCAACAAATCCCCATTGATATATTGGCCTCAAAATGAGGAAGAGATCCAATAACGTAGACTCAGAGTTCCTTTGAGATGTGAAAAAGTTTTACGCCTGGTAAATCCTTGAGCGGAATGGTACAGTCAAGGCGAGCCTTCATCATATGTTGCAACCCTAGAGGGGATGACTGTGGCGATCCCAGTAGAACAAATTGACCAGGAGTATCCTCATGTTGGCGCTCGTATTATCACTTTTCTGGATGGTCAAAAGCCCTTGGACGCATGTCATAAACTCTAATGATTTCTTTTATTCATAGTGTACATACTGTGATATTTTTGTGCAAAATACCAAAATCTGGGCGATAACAGATACTGGCACACCAGTCAATATTATATACACCAAACTCATGGCTAAGCTTCCACTGAAGCCTGATGTGGAACAACAAGTAGTGTATGGGACCGCGGGGGCACAGAGCACTGTGTCAGAAGGCACTTACAGCGCATTGTCTCTGAGGTTTGGTTCTGTTGGTGCATCTTCTCCGGCAGTAGTTATGCATAACAATCACTACAACATGTTGATTGTAGCTGTTTTCATATAGCAATTCAAAGCGTGATTGATATGGCGGAGGGAACACTTAATAATATGTGACAACAGATCCCCATTTACTTTACCTCCAGCGGAGTCCCAGAAGACCCAATACGCTAGAGTCAAATTTCTCATGTATAGTGATGGTTTGATTCCTGTACAATATCAGCAGATAAAGTGGAGGACCCAAGCGCTTCCTAACCAGATTTGCAAGTACAGTGGGATTCCGCTACAAGCTGTGAGTGCTTTAAGCATACTTTCTGAGCATCAGGTCATAATAGGGATAGAGCTCAAAATTAATACACTGAATGGTTTATACAGTGATATTATGGTGCCCTATCAACAATCAAGGCTCAAACCTCATGTGGCTCCTGGGCTCCTATTATCAGGTCAGGGTGAAGTGAAGGTGTTGATTTTGAACCTGCAAATGGAGTTTATAAAGGTCTGAAGGCACCAAGTGGTGGCTTATCTGCATTTGATTACTATTGATAAAGTCAACTTTGGATACATGACTTTAGTACTTGGGAAGATCTTGGCCTACCTTTATAAATCTCATCCGTCAAAATGACTGTGGTTCCACGTGAGGCGCTGACTGGTCTATCAGAGGATCATAAGGACAGGGTGATGGATCTGTTTGAGAATTACCAAAGTATTTTTCCATTTGATAATAACAACTTGGGATGAGAATGCAGGATTGTGCATCAGTTATTATGGGAGATCACCCTCCTATCCAGTCACAGCCTATCCGTTGCTAAAAGGCAGAGGAAGAAGTTGTATCCACAAAAATAAATAAATTGGTGGAACAAGGAATGTTAGAGCCGTCAAAAAGTCCTGGGGCGTCCCCAGTGTTAATTGTCAAGAATAAAGATGACAACAATTAAGTATAGTCAACAATCAGAAAAATTACAGCAATATAATTAAAGAATCATACCCGCTTATGCAAATTGACAATGCTTTGGGTTGACTAGGCGGTGCCAAATCTTTCTCTACTATGGACTTGATATTGAGGTACTGGCAAATCAAGTTGACAGCACCATAACAAGAGAAATGCGCTATTATCACCTCAAAAGGGTTGTTCCAGCCTACAAGTATGCCACAGGGTTTGTGCAACGCCCTGCTACGTTCCAGCAGGCTATATACACTATTCTGGGTGATCTAAAGCTGTCTTCGTTCTAGTCTACCTTGATGATACTAATTTATTCTTGCAGATGTTCACGGAATATCTCAGCCACCTGGAACAAATGTTCCGCTGACTTGCTGAAGCTGACATCAAATTAATCCCCAAAAGTGCCATTTATTTAAGAAGCAACTGGAATATCTAAGTTTTGGTTAGCTCAACAGGGCTTAGTCCGCAGCTGGCAAAGGTGAAAGCTATATGCATTATGAGTCAGCTGGGTAATAAGCATGTTATTCAGGTGTTTATGAGATAGTCACTTAATACCAGTGGTTCATTACCAACGTCAGCAGTATTGGGGCTTTACTCTTCGAGCTATTAATGAAAAACGCTACCTTTGATTGAAAAACGTTGTTAAAACGATTTTGATTCTTACAAACTGCATTGGCTAGCATGACAGTTTCGCAATACCTAGTTTCAAAAGAAAATTATTGTACATATGGATGCTTCCCTTTTCACCATAGGGGCTGTGCTATCCCAAAGGGATGATGATGGTGTGGAGTATCCCATCATATATTGTAGCCAAAGCTTAATGTGCACTGAAAGGAATTACACTGTGACCAAGCAGAAGTGCTTAGTGGTAATATAGGCATATAAGCATTTCTGGGTCTTCCTCCACGGAGTGAAATTTAAAGGAGTCAAGAATCATGACCCCTTATGGTTGCTGCAATACCTGCGGGAGCCTAAAGGGCAGCTTGCACGATGGGCCCTGAAGCTACAAGCATATGACTTCAAGATTGAACACTGGCCAGAGGAAAAACACCAGAACGCGGACTGTCTCTTACAATTACCAAAGGTCACCGTTATGTTGGATTTGGCTGACATAATGTACAAGAAGATGATTGTGGGCAAATTACACGATGAGTTGCCCCAGGTGATCAAAGTGCTGGATGGGTTGCAATGGGATACCGTTTTACATGATGGGGAACTATATAAGCAAATTGGAGAGTCGACACTGAGCTTTCTGAAACCCTCCGCCAGGCCAGCAATTACCTTGGATGCACATACAGTGGTAGGTCATAGAGGGTCGTGGAAAATGCAGGAGTTTTTGCGACCCTGTTACTATTGGGAGATTATGCACTATGATGTGCTTGAGACAGGCTTATTGTCACCAATGCCAAGCGGAGAAACCATTCCACAGATAGACCACCTACCAGCTGGTTAAGCCTCGTTTTTCATGGCATACTTTTTCTCTGGATGTGGTGGGGCCTTTGTTGACTGCCGCAAACCATTCTAAGTCTATAATAGTAGCCAATGATCATTTGAATAGATTGGTGGAAGAAATATCAATCAATAATTTAAGGGCTTTCACTACCATTAAGTTCATAATGGATTGTGTCATACAGCAACATGGCTGTCCGCAATTTATCCTCATGGACAATGGAACTAATTCCATGTCACATATTCTGCCCAAGTTGAAAGAATTAATGATAATCCGCGGGGTCTTGACTACACCTTACCACCTTGAACCTAATGGAATGGTGGAATGGGTCAATGGAACCTTGGTAAATATTCTTCGCAAGCTTGTAAAGGTCAGCCTATAGAATGGAGTACCCACCTGTCCACCGCTGTCTTCTCATACAATATTAGCTATCACTTGTCAACTGGCAAGAGTCCGTTCCAATTACTTTATGGAAGACAACCAACTTTGCTGGCATTGCTTTATTCCTGTGTGGTGGATACAAGCGGAGTAGAGCCCCAGCGCTATTTAACTAACTTAATGGACACGTTGATTAAACTCCAAATGAAAGCATACTCCACTAGTTAAGCTAAGAAGATTTTGAATCAGGTGGTCAACCAATGTAGACACAACAGCCTCCCCCAATCCAAGTTAGGAGAACTTGTCCTGTTCCATGACCAACATGGGTTGGAAGAAGGAACAAGCTTTCCAGCATATGGATTGGACCGTTTGAGATAATTATGAAGTTTGGTGTTGATGCCTACACTATTAATGAATCTGAGGGTGGTCAGATATTCAACCAAGTACATGCAAAGTTCCTCGGGCATACAAGCAATATGAGCTTATCATCCAGTCAAGGGGTAATGTAACAAAGTTGATATGACTGGATGATAAGTCACCTATCCAGCGGATTGTATATGAGAGTCAAGGTGATCCTTGAGATTGAGTGATTGATTATGTTGATGCAAAGTGAATTTGATCAAAGAATTAATGATTCAGCAAATTTGGAGAATTCTGCAAAAGCCTCAATATGTGAATGAAACACCTAGATCATAGCAAATAGAGAAAAATAAGCAGAGCATGTTGAATCCACTGAGAAATTTCAAGAATTAAGAGTTAATTGTGAGAGTGAGAAGGGTTAGGTTTTTACTAAGAAAGAGAGAAGTAGGAAGAGTAATGGAAGTGGCCATTAAGTTTATTATTGATGATTGGTAGTTGGGGATATAGCGCCTTATTAAGTACTTTATTATTAATTATTGAGGACCATCGATCCTTATATCTCTCGTCCAATGCTCAGTGGGTTTTATCCTGTGCAACCAGTTTGGCGGAATCAACCAACTCCGCCAAAAGTTAACATAGAGTATGTTAAAATTTAAAATTTATTTGAGGTGGGTTGACCTTGGGACAAATATACCACACCAAGAATTTTTTCTATCCAGTATAGGTTTCAAACTCAAAACATGCACTAGGGGTGGAAGCAGTTTTACCTGATCGGCTAACCACCCTTAACATAGAGTATGTTAATCCTTTGGTATGGTGTTGGAATATTTGATTTTATAAGATAACGCGTTTCAGTATGTTTTTCTATGTAGCTGGATTAAGCTTTGCTGAGATTATTTAGGTACTTAGTTGACCACATGTTATCTTCATGGACACATGAGTATAGAATAGGCGGGAGTGCTGAATGCTTCCTAATAAGTAACTGTAATGACAGATGCCACATTAATAAGTGGAAGGTGATATTATAAGCAATAAATGGCGGATGGCAAAAAAAGATTCCAACTAGTTGCTTTACTTGTGATTGAGTTCTAAAATTACCAGCAAGAGTATTAATTTCCTATTGAAACCATGTTGTTGGTTTTAGGGTGATAAGGCTTATAAACCCTTAAATACCCATCAAGTCATTAAGCTTGGGTATTATATATGAAAAGCAAAATGAGTTTTATTATCAGTTCGAATGATATGTGAGCATCCATGTCAATAGTAGTTTTTCTTTAAAATATACTTAGACGTTGTTGTGCCACCTAAGTCCTTGATCTCTTTGGCCTCCACCCACATGGTGAGGTGATCGATGACTACTACTCTGTACTAAAATTTTTAATAACTGTTGAGCAGTGAGCAACAACATTGATAGAGTTAAAGTACTGAGCAAAATTGAGTTTAGCTAGTTTATATAATGTGGCCTTTCATTATGGGGCTTCTGTTTGATATAATTTGTAACAGCTGAGGGTCTTGTGAATAACAAAGTGCATATATTTCCATTGAAATTGACGCTTCTACTACTTAAATTCTTCTTAAATCTCCCACGTCATGACTCTTTATGGCCTCATTAATTATATCATTTTCTATGTCTTTTAAATTTATTGCGGGGAAGGCCAACCATGGGATGGACACTTCCAAATATGACTCAGGACAGATAAACTTAGTACCGGGGGAGGCACGCCAGAGAAGCGATGCTATCTCTTGTTGCCAGCGGGAACGCCACTTATGGGAAGGGGAGGGAACGTGTGGAGGGGCTGTAGCCACTATTGAGCACGTGTGGAGGAAGGGGTCTGATATGATGAACCAGACTGGGAACCAGGAGGAGACCAGCTGTCAGTTATATGGTGGGAGGTATCCAAACATCCACGCTTGAAAGTGGTCCACCAAATGGGACCAGAATCTGTGTACCGCTTCTGGGAGGGTGGGGGTGGAGCCTGCGATGGCATCTAAGACAATCGTGTGGATGGTCCACATGGCGATTGCAACCACCAGAGCACGGAGGGAGGGTGGAAGGGAGGAGGCCATTTATAGAGCAAACATATCTCTTGACAGAATGAAGGGATGCGTTTGATCCTGGCCCAACAGACGTTGAACTTCGCGCCATATCACTTTAGAGGTGGGGCACTTCTCCAGGCGGTGGAACAGCGTTCCATACTGGCCGCGCACGACACAGGATGAGTGTAAAGCGTTAGAGCACTCAGCTGTATGATACACCCGCCTCAGGCAGCGCCACACATGGGAGCGGACTTGAGGCTGCAACAGAAGGTGATGTACATATTTCCAAATAGTTTTTTGGGTCTCAATGGAATAAGGGATGTCCATCATGTCCAGATAGTCCACCCTGGATAGGACATGGGGCCAAGTGGATATCACGCCATGATGTATGGGTAGCCCTTGTACCTCTTGTGTGAACTGAGGAGAGGGGCGGCCTCTTTGGGTTGTATGTCCGCTAATACAAATTCTCCACTCTGTGCTCCGCATTGAGAGTAGGATTCGTTTGTAGTGGGTTTTTGTCCCGTGAGGACCTGTGGCCGATGTGTGTGATGCGAGGATTTTCATCAGGGAGTGGGGGTTCGATGGATTGTTGAGGCCCAAGGCTCAGGAGAAGTTGGAGTGGGCTGCGCGGGACCAGTGTTGGGTTGGGAGTGTAGGAGCGGTGATGGCCGCGATCCAGGTGCCCAGGATCTTGGCAGCATGGGCTTTGAAGTCAAGCAGGCCCATGCCACCATGATTATGAGGGCCAAACATGACCTCTAGCCACACTGGTGGAGGGCGGCCTGACCAAAGCCAACCTTGTAGCAAAGCATACAAGGATTTGAAGAAGCTTGGGGAGAAGGGGATGGCGTGGGCTCTGAACCAGACTTTGGATTGGAGCCTAGAGTTGGCTAAAACAACCCTGCCAGTAAGAGAAGTAGGGTGGGCTCTGAGAGAGGCAACTCGCTTCGTCACGTTGTCCAGAATATGGCACTCCATTACTGCTGACGCATATTCGCCTGTCTCCATCCACACGCCCAGATGGCGCACCGGTCCTGTGGTAGGACGTGGCACGAAGGGGAGCACCAGTGGAGCGGTGTGTGTTGAGTTAGTAAGGCGTGGACGTGGGCGAGCAGATGGGCCAGGTTGGGACTAATTGCTGGGGCCCAGCAGTTCTGAAACTGACCAAGGAGGATGATTTTGGTTTTGGAGGCGTTCAGTGCCATGTTGCTTACCTGGGAATATTCCTGGATGAGAGCTTCAAGCGCGCGTGCATCTTGATTATTAGACACCCCAACCACACAATCATCTGCAAACGCCAATATCTTGACTGGGGCTTGGCCTGGCACATGGACCCCAGTGAGTTGGGCATTCACATTTCGCAGTAGTGGGTCAAGGCTGAAGTTGTATAAGAGTGGGCTGAGGGGGTCCCCTTGTCACAAGCCCCTTTGAGGGCGGACTACTTCTGTTAGGAAGCCAGGGCCACGCACTGCCATTGTTGCAGATTCCATGAGCAGCATTACCCAGTTGATGAAGCGAGGGGTAGGCGGAATTGATGGAGGCAGGCCCTTAGGTATTCTCAGTTTACTCTATCATAGGCCTTTTGTTGGTCCAAGGATACAAGTGCTCCAGAGGCTGTGGACTGACATACATTAGCCACAAAGTGCACGTTATCCCAAATCAACCTTCTGGGGATGAAACCGAATTGTTCTGGGGAGATGGTGGCAGATGCTACAGTCCCTAAACGGTTAGCCATGATTTTGGTTAAAATTTTGGTGTCTGTGTTTGTTAGAGAAATGGGGCGCCAGTTGGCTAAGTCGAGCTTATCCCCTTTCTTGAAGAGTGTGACAGTAAAGGCCTAATGTCCTCCTGGTAGGAGGCGCGTTTCTAACAGGCTTTAGTTAAGTGAGGCAAGCAGAAGTGGGGATATATATTAAAATGTTTTTTGTAGAACTCATATGGAATGCCATCTGGGCCTGGGCATTTTTGGTTTAGCGTACCACGAATGGCTGTCCATAATTCATTCAGAGTAATTAGATTCATTATTTCTGGGTATTGGAAAATGGTGCGGATATGAGCTTGGTCAAGAAATTCCGCCACTTCGGCTGGCTGTATTGGTTTGGCTCGGTACAACTTGGAGTAATATTTTTGCATTTTGATTGCCACTTTGGCCAGTGTATCCACAATAGAATTATCTGATCTTCGCACCTGTGTGCAGGCCATGCTCTGGCGTGGTGCAAAATTTTTTTAAAGAAATATGCGGTGCACTTGTTGCCTTTTGTGATGCGTGTGGCCCTGTATTGAACACAAACCTGATGTTTGTGTTGCCTTTTGAGTGCGTTGAGGTGGGTGGCTGCCTCCGCCCACTTCCAGCCCCATGCAGGGCTATATCCTGTGGCTGGGATATTGGACTCCAAGTGTGCCAATTCTGCCAGAGCGCACGAGATTACCGCCAAGGTGGCTCGTGAGCATCTGGAGGAGAGCTGGCGATAGTGGCGGATGGTGTCCTCTTTGAAAGTTGCCCATGTGGAAATGGGGTCCACGCAAAACGGTGCAACAAACTTTTTTGCCAAAGTTGCCTCTTCCACCCACGTGGAAAATCCTGGCGACGCGAGCTCAGGGGGGCGGATTTTGCACCAATGTGGGGCCTTAGCAACTGTGACAGGTAGGTGGTAGGTTATTGAGACCAGTCGGTGGTTGGAGAATTCCATTTTTGTTGTTTTGAAGTGGGAGATGTGGGGTTGAAATTTCACTGGCATTAGAATAAGGTCAATGCGGTCATGGACCTTAATTGGCTGTTGTGGATGTGGGGACGCGTCATGTTTTTGAGCAGCGGGGCATGTCACAGCAGCGCATCCATTAACTCAAGGGTGGCCTTTAGAATGCATAGTTCTACATGACCCTGTGGGGCGTGGGGTGAGGGAGGCCACCAATCCGTTGGTGAGGTTAGCCAACAGTTCATGTCGCCGACTAGGAAAGAATCAGGGGGTAGTGGGAGGGATTTGATTGACGAGAAAAATTCCTGACTCTCATGTGCACCGTTTGGGGCATAGATGTTGACAATTGCGTGTGCTACTTCAGCCCACAAGAAGGTGACAACGAGCACTCAGCCATTTAGGAATGTTTCTGAGGATACAAATTTGAAAAAATTATTTTTCCAAATTAGCACCCCACAGTGCTTCAACCAAAAGGATAGGGATGGGAGGAGCATTGTTTTCCAAGTTTCCTTGGAACCTTGTGGACAGTGGGACTCCTGGATGGCCAGGATATCCACGGGTAGTTTGTGTTGTAAAAAACTCAGTTTCCTAGCCCAGGATGGGGAGGCCTTGAGTCTGGCGATATTCAACATCCCTAAAGTGAGGGTTTCCCCCTTTGCACCTTAGGTGCGAGGGGTGGGCCCCCAGGCCCACCAGCCTCTTCTAGGTCCCCACGGGCTTTTACAGCAGCATGGGTGTTAGCAGCAATGCTATCAGAGCTTTTGTTGATTTTTGCGGAAAGAGTCACGTTGGCTTTGGCCTTCACTTTTTGTTTTCCTGACGTCAGCCAAATTTTTTGCGGTGCGGATGAGTTCGGTGCACCATTGAGTGGGTCAAATTTTTTTTTTTCAGTTGGGATAGGTCTCAAGTCAGTTTCAACCGGAGCTTGGGTGCAATGATTGGGTGAGATTGAGTCTCCCATCGGATCCTCAGATTGAGTGGCCCACTCAGTATGGGCTTCCCAATCTGATTGGTTGATGGATTCCTGAGTTGCTTCCACTGCGAAGGTTTCCATGTCCTCCTGGTGTTGTGAGTGTGGGATAGCGGTGGTGGCCTTGGCCATTTCCTTGGCCGTGGCCCTATAAGCTGCTTGGCCTTCTTCCATTCTTGCGGGGAGATAGGCTTTAACAATAGGTAGCAGCCTTGTGCTCCCCATGGGAAAGCCTCCTTGGTGCTCACGGTTGGTTTATAGTGTGCCTCTCCGCTGGCCATGGCCGCTGAGGGGTGCTCTTGGAATGTGACGCCCTCCTTGATGGGGCATGCGTGCGCCTTATGGCTGAACGCATCACAGTGGGTGCAAATGGGGGGCGCGCTGTTTACGGTCACCTGGAATAGGTGGGTGGTATGCCCTGTGATATCAATAAAAGTGGAGTGCAGGATCTGGGTTAGGTCCTTTGTGATCTCCTCAGTTGGGTCAGAGCTGTGATGGCTTTGCTGGTGCACAGGTGTGGCATCAGCGTGAAGCGTTGCATTTCAAAAGATTGTATTTCACCATATACGGTGAGACCATCTTTCAGGTGTTGTTCCAAAGTGTCACATTTTACCATAGTAGGCAAAAAGTCAAACATGAGGAAAATTTGGTTTGATTATGTCCATCTGGTGCATTTGGTTTTGATGACCCATTGCCCATCGGGGAGGTTGATCACTATGCGCACTGCTGCAGCCTTGTCTGCTGCTTTTTTGCTTTCAAAACCTAGGTCCAGCCAACCGCGTGACATGGAGTGAGGTGCAACGTACACCGTGGTTGGGAAAATTTTGTGTACATCTTCATAAAATTTTTCATAAGGCCGTTTTTTAAATGTCCAGATACATGCGGACTCCGAATTCCACCGATGAAAGTGATTGGGAGTGTGGCGTTTTGATGTACTGGTTGCATTGTGCTTGCCATGAAAATATCTCCGGGGAAATTGTGACCGCCAGTTTTTTAAGATTTTTGTCTATTCCGCTGGAATCTCTGGGGCGTTTTCAAACATTGGAGGTCGCAGGACTTCCACCCGCTCCTCTTACCTTGCTTGCTAACTGCTCCCTGACATGGGCGCAGACTAATCTCCTCTGTAAGATTATCAAACTAGATTCAGTCTTGAATTGAATAGGTTGCTAAAGTGTTTGCAACGAGAAAGAAAAACAAAGAAGGTATCATTTTCTATGTCAGCAATGTTATCAAATAATGTCATTCTTTATAATTCTATAGATTTTCCCATTTTTAGCAAGGGAATTTTCCTTAGTTTTTAAAAACAATAACATTTTTGAATTGTCATACTGTTAAATTACCATCTTATTAGATAGATAATTACTCAGATTGGCTGCTAAGGCCACAGTGGGCAGCTAAAAGAAATAGGTGGCAATTTGATGCTTCACTCTAGGGCAGTTCTGAATTTCAAAAAGCAAGTTTGTAATTTCAAAGTCAATTTGGACAGCAACCCTACAGGATCCTAAAATTCTATAACAATTAATCAAGCATGACATTACTAGTGTGAAGTGCAGTCCATGGATTTGGACTAAGAAATGCTTACATGTGTAGATTAAAGCCAGACAATCCTTCTCAGTTATGATGTGATTATTTGTGCTGAAAAAGAGTTTGATTATGTCAGACAATCACAAATTTGACATATCAAAAAGAGTGGTTCAGAGGTAAATGATGAAAAAATTGGCCAAAAGACCCTGGTTGATTCCCGGTGGAACCCCTCAAATCAGGGTTACAATTCTCATAATAATCGGGCAAAAAATGATTTTGGGCAGTCAGATTGTAATGAATCATCAGCCAAATTTAGGGGGTTTATTGAGGCTCCTCTCTAGGCTACTTCTATTTTGATACAGCCTACAACGCAGAGACTGGCCCTTTTTATAGGGTCAGAGGAGGTAATAACCAAATGCAAAAATTTTCATTCCCAATGATTAGGTAAAATACATCAAAATCTTACCCCATGGACTTATCTTACCTGCTCTCCATCAGCCATCTCATCAAAGTGAAGTAAGTCTTCCAAGATCCAGTAGGTCAAATCTTAATACTTCCTAATTTGGATTTTACTTAGCAATCTGAACTTTGAGCCTCATCAATTTATATTATGTATCAACTTACTAAGAGGTTCTTTTCTTACCCCCCGCAGCTATTAATGAAATATATAATAAACAGTTTTCTAGTATTTTAGGGTTCTATTATTTTTATTGTAAGATGTGCAAATCAACCCCCAGTAAAATTGTTGGACTTTAGGTGCAAAACGCACTAGCGAGAATCTGAGAAGCCTAAATTCCAACAAGTGGTGCTCACTACAGGAGAGCCTGTACAGCACAATAAAACTTATTAAAATGAAGCTTGGTGGGGAAATTAAACCTCACAAACTCCCCTTTTCAGCTGAGTCTAAGCTCACTGCATTAGAACTACAGCTAGCTAGTGCCTAGTTCCAACTTAAAATGCTTAAGTTGCACCCTCTCAAAGCCTTTATGGGGCCTTTACCGCTATTTAAAAACACCCTTTCAGGGACAAGTTTATCCCGGGCGAGGGTAGTATTGCAACCTTCCTCTTTTTGTATGAATCTGCGATGGAAGGAGCAACTGACCAGCAAAAACTTATCCTCCCCTGCTTGAGTCATATGACTCAAGAGATAACGGTTCCTATTATGGCCACACTTGGCACCTGGGCGGAGGTGAAACAAGCACTTATTGATAAATTTGGATCCCTACAGAGTTTACAATGCAAAAACAGGCCTTTATGTGCCTTAGTCTGCAAGTGAGAGAATCGATCCCCTCTTTTTTGAGTGATTCTAAAGTAAAGCTCAACCTCTGTTGCTTGCCCACCTACTACCTCTGGATGATGTCATTGCTGCTATCATAATTGCCTTGGCATCTCATCCCCATTTATCAATGCATATCTCTGCAGGCAATTGCATCATCCAAACTGTACAGGATATCAAAGAGGCTCTTTTAGCAATGGATGATTTTCACAAACTTGAACTTTACAAAACACTACAAGGAGAAAATCTACTTTAGCCCCTCCAGCCACTTCAATGGCTATCTCCCTCTGGAACCCTGTTACGCAAATCTGTAGCGACAAGATGCTCCTCTACCATGTGCGAATAACCCAATTATCATGGCTGTGATGGGGTAGCACTCCCCTTTATCTTCGGCTCAAAAATCTCTGTTGGGGAAAGCTGTCGTTTCTTTGCCTTGCTCATCTTTTTCTTCAGAGCGGTCTTCTCAAGTGTTTTCAAAGCTTTCTCTTCAGCCTAAACCCCTTTCTTGGGTGACAATCGCCTCACTAACAATGGGATAAATAACCAAGTCACAAACGCTAAACTGACTGTTTCTCAAAACACACAGCTGCTGATCAACCCAAAGCTGGTGTAGTTGAAGCCTCCACTTCCATGATACTATCCCCCTCAGCACTCCTCCTACCATCTCTAGATCAAAACCTGTAGCCTTGGGAAAGCCCAAATTCCCTGCATCAAAGGTTAAATGTAGAGCTGTAACTAACACATTGTCTCCTCAAAAAGTTACCCAAGTAACTGAGCGCCCCCAGGACCTCCCCTGCAACAAGGAAAGCTCTGATCTTACTTCACAACTAATGGAGTCATTCTTCGTTCATTGAGAATCCATCTGACGACGGATCTGAAGGGGGTCATGAAGATGTTGGTCACTAGGTCCTAGAAGCTCAGATGGAGTGAAGGTAACTAACCGATTGAACCCATTTAAATGGATTGGCTAGGATACCTCACAAAACATACCTTTATAAGGTGCTTAGAGGTCTGGAAGTTATTGATACCGCCAGCGACGTTAACCAGCTCATTGCCACGATAATCTTATCCACTCATAGTGTGTATATACTGCAGTCTATCCAGTGTAAATTCCCTGAAACTGCTAAACGCCTTGCTTCTACACTCCAGCTGAAGGAGGTCCTTACTCTTCCCCCATTTTTGGGTTGAACTTTAACAAAAGCGGAGGTTGTTGTCAACGTAGTATGAGTCATTGCTATCCTTGACACTGGTTTTTCATTAACGTTGTATCATCAAAGCTTAAGAAAAAACCAAGTTGGCCCCTGACCTTGACTATACACACGAGTTTGGAACTTTAGGGAAAACAACACTCGTGCAATTGGAACCCACTTTTCTCTTCCTATTCGTTTTAAAAAGCTCCTCTTGTCAGTTCCAGTGGTGGCCTTGGCCATCAATACCTTTGATCTACTCATTGATAGCCAGTCATGCTCGGATATGAAGGTGTTATTAACTTGAAAAACAGTTATCTATCCTTGCTTAATTTATGAGGTTCCTCTGATTCTGACAAATGATGAGTTAATAAAAAAGAGTATGCTTGCACCGTTGATTTCCCTCTTCCTCCTTAACATTACATTACACCACGGCGGGATGGCTTACAAAAATGTTGCCATCATAAGTGGAAGCCCTCAAAGATATCTCTTTCTATGCTTCAGAAGAGGTTGTAATTAGAGCGGGTGAACAAAGTGTAGTTGACACTAAGATTACCCTACAAATCCCTCATAACATCTTATTACACCTAACCAGCTTTGATGGAGTTAGTCATTTGGAGCCTAGAGTTTTGCCGGCCATGCTAGAACCCGCCTATCAACGACCTACTAACCTTCTGCTAGGAAATCTAACCAAGAAGGATATGGCTGTAAAAAAGCATCAGGAGATCGGAAGAGGCATGCTGAATCCCCTTGAAAAATAAAACAAGCTCACTGTATTAAAACTATGACGATATAGGCTTACCCGCCAACCAGTCTTTATGTACCCTACCTTTCGTTCTTATCTCAAATGAACTAATCCCAGCTGAGCTGGATAAAGTCCATAACTTACTGGAGTCCTATAGTGACATCTTCTCTACCTCTGACACCGACTATGTGCACATGAAGGGTTGGACATATTCCATTGAAATTGGTGATGCTTGGCCTATCCACTCCAAATCCTACCACAAATCCAAAGTTGAGGAGCTACAGATGCGGATGGAGCAAAAACAGCTGTTAGACGCTAGGTTGTTGGTACCTTCCCAGAGCCCTTGGTCATCCCCGCTCCTATTGATAAAGAAGAAAAATGGTAGTTATTGGGTAGTAATGGACTACTGTAAGCTGAATAACCTTACCAAGAGGGACAGCTACCCTATCCCCCGCATTGATGATGCTCTGGCACAACTATCTGGGTCTAAATACTCCGCCATGGATTTGGCTAGCGGGTACTGTCAGATGGACCTTTCTCCTCAAGATCAGGAGAAGTTCGCCCTTAATTACAGCAAGGGTTTGTTCCAACCCACTTGGCTATATCAGGGGTTGTGTAATGCGCCTGCTACTTTTCAGCGGGAAATGGATCACATTCTCCAGGACCTTAAGCTGAGCTGTGTGATTGTCTACCTCAGTGACTTCACAAAATTCTTCAAGACGTTTAACGAGCATTCTACGCACTTAAAGGAGGTTTAGCACTTGCAAGGATCCAACATAAAGCTGAAGCCCTCTAAATGTACTTACTTTAAAAAAAGTTGGTCTTACTTGGGCACTCCATCTCACAAGATGGGCTACAACCTCTAAAGGGTTGAGTTGAAGCAACATCTAAGATGCCCGCGCCCAAACCCTTTGTGATATTCAGGTATTCTTAGGCATGATGGGGTATTACTGTAAGGAAAACAGCAAAAATATTTTTAGACCGGCCTTCCAGTATAAGTGCTGAAGCACCAAAATTCCAAGCAAAATGCCTGTGGAACTGCTGCTGTACGATGTTTATAAAACCAGGAAGGAATTTCATCATTAAGCGCCCATGAGACATTGTTATGTATAGGAACCTAGCAATGAACCAGATAAACACGGTCATGGGTCCCATGGGTTGTAGAAATATATTTGAGTGGGGTGGTTTATATTTGGACATAATAGATACTGGAATTGTGTATTGGGATTTTTTATTGGAAAGTAGAAGTAAAGAAATTCGACCAACAATTTACACATTTTTATGCAACTGATTAGATAGTGTTTGATTTAGTATTTGGTCAAAGCAAGGATTGGGGCCCTTAAATTCAACCTAACCCAGATAATTTCCAAAGGAGGGGGAAATATCAACTTTAATATAAATTGACATCAAAAGAATTGGCGGTGGACTGAGTCACTATCAGTTCACCAGAAAAATGCCTGACCCGAGGCTTTACTGCGTTTATGGCAGTTAGCATGACAGTATTTGGCCTGACGGGCAATGAAATCTTTGGGGACATCCCACATAGGAACAGTCCCAATGGGTCAGAGACAGGTTCAGATGACCAACCCGCCCATGCCCGATCATTGAGGCGTTTGTTCAACCAAGTGGGATTTCTTGAGCAATGATCCCAATTTTTGTGATGAGGGTCTTGAATTATCAGCAATTATCTCAGATGGTGATACATACCCATTGGGAACAAGGCCCAACAATTTTGAGAGGGATTTAGGATTGATAACCATAATGCTTGATGGCTCTATACCATTGGTGATTTTGACCAAGGATTAGATGTTTTTCCCTTTCTGAGTATTAGTTGCATGCCCTTCAGACCTTATTCTTGTAGATTTGGACATTTTGGCTTATATTTCAATGATTTCTGCACAGATTTCCTTGATTCAGCGAACTAATTTGCGGTGGCAAGCATGGGAACTAGGTTAGGAATCTTCAGAGGGAGCGCTGTTACCCAACGCTCATCTACCACATGGGCGAGGTCACCCTGTGTGACAAGGGGTACAGCTACCCTCATTGAACACATCTTATTTGGAAATGGGAAAATCGCCTGACCCATGAAAAGGGGACGTTCCCCTGGACTCACATTACTTTTTCCTTTTGCCAGAGGAGGGGCGCCACCACTGGGAAACTGCGTGAGGGCTACATTTTTGTGAGCCTTGGGCAACTTGATCGCCATTAGAGTTGCAACTTTTTTTTGGGGGATGGGGGGCATCAGGGTGGGACAGGTGAAACGCCTCAACCATTTCCATGCAGTTCTCACAATCTTGAACTCTGACCCAGCTGTTATAATAGGCTGGATGACCTTTCCATGAAACGAGATACTAAACTGAGATCCAAGGTCTGCAGGATGCCAAAATTCTCTCCACTTTGGCCTCCTCAACATCCTCAATTGCTATTGGCTCTGGATCCTGGGGATAGTCCTCTTGAATGGGGGACAGCTGAGATGCATGAAAAACTGGATGTTGCTTCCAGTGATATGGCAACTTTAACTAGAAAGCACCATTCCCCAAATCCTCCTCCACCAAGTGGGGCCTGAAAATTTGCTTGCAAACTTCTGAGAGGGTACCTGCATCTTCAAATGGCGTTTATCAAGCATGACATATGAACCCACCACATTGTCATGAGCGGGAAGCCATTTTTTAATCTGCCTAATGCTTATAGTCACTGATAGCCTTAGTGAGATGATCCTGCACCAAGGACTAGGTAGAATGAATATTCTCTGCATGATCCGCAGCAGCTGGGAACTCTGGATGCAGACAAGGACTGATCAAAAAATGAGGGGTTATACCCAAAAGTCGCTTTAAAGGGAAAACCCCATAGAGGCATGTTTACCGTAATTATAAGCGAATTGAGTGAGAGGAAGGTCATTAGCCCAGGTATCCTGCACAGCCAAAGCATAGCAGTGCAAGTACTGTTCCAGGATCTTATAAACCTGCTCAGTTTGTCCATCGGACTGAATATGATATTCTGTGATCAGCAAGGTGTAATTTTTAAAATTGATAAAAGCTCATTCCAGAACCGCGCTGTGAACTGGGGCAAACGGCCATTGATAATCTCCTGCGGGAGAAAAAACATAGAAAACACATGGCGCATGAAGAGACGGGCATTTTCTTCTGAAGAGATGGCGGATGAGCAAGGGATAGTATGGAGAATTTTGTAAACCAATAAACCACCACTTTCACCACAGTAAACATGCTTGAACAGGGAAGTTCAACAATAAGATCCATGATTACCAATGTCCATGGACTCTCGGCCTGTTATAATGGATGAAGGGCACCATTCCTTCCTGATTGATCTGACCTGGCCTGCATTCAGGTAACACAATTGGCAAATAAGGCTGGTACAACTTTTGACAAGCCTGTCCAATTATAAGTATGCTTAAAATAAATCGATACACTTATTATTTTCCAAATGGCTGACTGTGGGGGTTGTGATGAGCCTGTAACACTTTGGCTCTAACAAGAAGAGGAACCCCACATTCACGACTGAAAATGAATAAGACCTTCCACCAAGGAATATAGGGAATGTTTATGAGCTGGGAGGGACATTCGTTCCAACAGCTTTACTCCTTCAGGGAAGGTCAACTGGGCTGCTAAAACCTGTGAAATAAGTGGTGCATTGGGAGCCAAGTCAACTGATGAGACCATAGGAGGGATGATGGATAAGATTTGGGTGGGAGGGATAATGGTAACAAGATCCACCTCCTCTAATCTACAGGGCAATGTGCAGATTTTTGACCTAAGAAGTTGGAAAGAACATTCAACGCTCCTTTCACAAACTCATATTTGAAGTTGAAACTACACAAATCATGATAGGTCTGAGCTTGCCTGTGTGCAAACTTCTGTGGTTTGTGGAAATAGAGAAGATAATGATGATCTGTTCGCACTGTTAGCTCATGTTGAGTATCCTGCAAAAGGTACTTTAAGGGGGTCAGGGCCCATGCCACAGCTGCAAGCTCCTTGTCATAAATGCCCCAAGACTGCTCCATAGGAGAGTACTTGTGGGAAAAGTAGGCGACAGGGTGCTCTAACCTCTCATGCCTGAAGCAATACAGCCCCACTACAACAGATGACGCATCACAGGCTATGAAATAAGTCTTGGAGGGGTCCGCATGCTTCAGGATAGGGGGAGACAAAAGTACCTCTTTAATTGACTTGAATGCCTGCTGGCACTCAGGCGTCTAACAAAAAGGGACATTCTCACCCTTAAGTGGATGAAGTGGGGCCGCTAGCTGGGATAAAGCAGAGAAATTTTTTTAAAAATTATAGTGCCCAAGAAGCTTCTTAACTGCTTTTGGGTCATTGGCGTGGGACACTCGCAGATGGCATCCAACTTGCTAGGGGGAATGGCGTACCAACTATTAAGATAATATTGTTTAAAAATGTGACTTCCTCCCAATAAAACTTGCATTTTGAAGACTTAATAAATAGGCCCGCCTTATAAGACTGCCATAACTGCTTCCAAATCTTTTGCATGTTTTTCAGGAGTCAGGGAGTGTACCAAAATATTGTCAATATAAGCTACCACGCAGGTAAACTGGAGATTACCCAACACACTATCAATAATTCTTTGACATGTGGCTGGTGCATTCTTCAACCCAAAGGGCATTATTCGAAACTGGAAAATACCACTCTTTGTTTGGATAGTAATGAGCCATTCCTGGCCTTCCATCACCTGAATTTGGTTAAAGGCATTAACAAGGTCAAATTTTGAGAACACACGCAAGTTTAGCAATTG
Source organism: Massospora cicadina (assembly GCA_022478985.1). Taxonomy (NCBI): domain Eukaryota; kingdom Fungi; phylum Entomophthoromycota; class Entomophthoromycetes; order Entomophthorales; family Entomophthoraceae; genus Massospora; species Massospora cicadina. Next base: position 214,244 of record JAKSZP010006632.1, on the reverse strand, counting down.
CTTGCCTGATAGTTTGCTCCACTGGTAAAGGGTAAGAATCATGAACTGTGATTTTATTTAGGTGATCATAATCCACGCAGGGACGAAGGGAACCATCAGCTTTCTTGGCAAAAACGATGGGAGAGGCAACTGGTGATGTTTTTTTGAACAACCACCCTTTCTTAAGCATGTCATCTAACCATACATAAGAGCAGCCTCCTCCTCTACTGTGTGCAAGTACAAAGGGCAGTTATTATTTACCACCTGCACTGTTGTTCTGAACACTAGATCGAATTTGGTGTGAGGTAAAGGGAAGAAAGTCCGCCTTCTCAAAATTGAAGATATTTTGTTATCACATTAATGCCTCAGGAAAATCTGATGGAAGTTCCTCAGGGGAAAGAAGGGAAATGATGTTTTTGGCCTTAATCTTTTGTAAGAGTAACCACTAAAAGGGAACTCGCCTTCTGTCTAGTCATTAGTAAATGACAGTATGTTAGACTCCAGGTGCATTCTAACATGTTGTCAATTCCAGCAACCCACCCTGAGATTACCAGAAACACCGGGTTTAGAATTGCGACGAATTGATCACAAAAGCTGAACTGATGGACAGAGAAAGGTACTGGGCGTCTAACTAGGTAAGAGGGCTGGGAAGCTGATGAAGCGACCATCACCATAGGACCCAAGTTTTGGTCAAGTTCCAACTGGTGAGCTCGCTCTATACTTGTAAAATTACTTGTTGCTCCAGTGTCCACAAAGGGCTCAAAGGACACGTGGTGAGCTCCAATACTTATTTTCATGGGCTATATAAAGTAGGTGAATTTCTCTTTATTGGAGCAATAGTTGAGTCTGTAGATAAGGAAGAAATAGTACTAGGATTATGGGAAACCACTAGGTTTGCAACAGGAGTAGACACTTCATGAGTTGGAATGCCAGACTATAATGACATGGGCACAAGAACCACAGCAACTATTGAATGTGATTTGGACTATAATTTAGAGTTGGGATTTGACACCAAGTCCGCCTCAGAGGATCCTAGCATGATGATTCCATTTTGAAGGATGGCTTTAAAAAAATTTAAGAGGCACTAGGCTATGTGGCCATAGTAGAACTTCTTACAACCTTATCAGTTGAGAGAAAAGGAACATTGCTACGCCCATCTCAACGAGTAGGGGTGAAAATGGTTAATAATGGTTGGTTAATTATGTCAGGAAAACAGCAAGTTATTTTTAAGCCGGCCTGCCAGTTTAAGTACCAAAGCACCCAAACGCCAACCCAAATGCCAGTGGCACTGCTGCTGATATGACGGTTAAAAAAACAGGAAGAAATTTCGTCATTAAGCGCCCATGAGACATTGTTATGTATAGGAACCTAGCAATGAACCAGATAAACATGGCCATGGGTCCCATGGGTTGTAGAGATATTTGGGTGGGGTGGCTTATATTTGGACATAATAGAAACTGGAATTGGGTATTGGGGTTTCTTATTGGAAAGTAGATGTAAAGAAATTTGATCAACAATTTACACAAAGAAATGCAACTTATTAAATAGTGTTTGATTTGGTATTTGGTCAAAGCAAGGATTGGGGTCCTTAAATTCAACCTAACCCAGATAATTTCCAAAGGAGGGGGAAATATTAACTTTAATATAAATTGACATCAAAAGAATTGGCGGTGGGCTGAGTCACTATCAGTTCACCAGAAAAATGCCTGACCCGAGGCTTTACTGCGTTTATGGCAGCTAGCATGACAGTATTTGGCCTGACGGGCAATGAAATCTTTAGGGCCATCCCACATAGGAACAGTCCCAATGGGTCAGAGACAGGTTCAGATGACCAACCCGCCCATGCCCGATCACTGAGGCGTTTATTCAGCCAAATGGGATTCCTTGAGCAATGATCCCAATTTTTGTGATGAGGGTTTCAAATTATCGGCAATCATCCCTGATGGTTATACATACCCATTGGGAACAAGGCTCAACGATTCTGAGAGGAATTTAGGATAAGCAATCATACTGCTCAATGGCTCAATGCCATTAGCAATTTTGACCAAGGATTTGATGCTTGTCCCTTCCTGACTTTTAGTTGCTCGCCTGTTGGACCTTATTCTCGTTGAAATCAGACATTTTTCAAATCAAATAAATAATTTCTGCACAGACTTTCTCAATGTGGTGAATTAATTCAATGGTGGAAAGCGCAGGGACTGGGGGAGGAATATTCAGAGGGGGCACTGTTACCCATCGCTCGTCTACCACATGGGCGAGTTCACCCTGTGTGACGAGGGGTACATCTGACCTCTTCAAACCCTTTTTATTGGAAACGGGAAAATCTCCTGATCCACGCAAAGGGGACGTTCCCCTGGACTTACAATTACCATTATTTATCCCAAAATATGCCCAGATCAGTGAGCCCCTCATACATATTTTGGCTAAAAACACTCCATTCCATTGGGGTGCTGAACAAATAGCCGCGTTTGAGACCCTGAAAGAGTTTCTGCAACATAGGCCCATCCTCCGTCACCCTGACTATGGCAAGCCCTTCATGTTGTTCACGGATGCCTCTGACTAAGCCGTTGGAGCTACCTTGGCTCAATTGGATGAAAATGGGGTTGATCATCCCATATTTAACTTCAGAAAAATGCTTTTAAAAAGCTGAGCACATCTACAGCATCACTGAGAAGAAGTGCCTGGATGTCCTGATTACTGTCAAATACTACCGCCCTTTTCTATATGGGGCATCATTTAAAGTAATTACTGACCACGCCTCATTAAAGTAATTACAGAATATGAAAGATCCCACTGGACGGCTGGCTCGCTGGGCTCTTAGGCTCCAGCACTACAATATGACCATTGAGCATCGAGCTGGGATGCGCCATATGAACGTTGATGGGTTGACACGGCTGCCTCTCCTTCACCTTGACAATAGCGAAACAAAGAGGTTGCATGATCTCATAATGACTCCTGATGCATGGGATAGAAAATGAACCAATACAAATAATGCTAACATGGCACTTCTGCAACACAAAGATGGAGAGTGGGAAATTAAATAATAAAGTAGTAGTAAAATTTGGTTTCTCTATCTTTGGCTGCCAGATTAGGTACCTGTAATCTTAGAGTTTCACACTATAATGGGGCATGGCGGAGTATGAAAAATCTATGAGTGGGTAAAAGAGCGGTACTACTAGGAGAACATTATGAAGAACCTTAACTGACGTCCTGGATGCCTGCCTGACTTGTAAAAAACATTACATCTTCAAGACCAAGTATCAATATCACCCCACCATCCCTCAACAGCCTTTCCACACAATAAGTCTCAAAGTGGTCAAGCCTCTACCCCAGACTAATGGTGGAAATCGATATATCCTGATAGGTATTTATCACATCACCAAATGGGCTGAAGCTGTTGCTCTCACCGCTCAGAATGCTAAGGCCACTGCCACCTTCCTACATCAATATATCTCTACACGGCATGGTTGCCCCAAGGTCCTCCTTTGTGATAATGGGAAAACTTTTACCTCCAAAGTGATAAAACTCCTTGCCACCTCTATGAGAGCACAACAACTCTTCTTGGACCCCTATAATCCATCCACGAATGGTGCGTAGAAAGAGCAAATGGGACTCTGGTCTCTATACTTCGGAAAATGGCCAACCCTGGCCCTATCCACTGGGATCTTTACTTACCAGTTTCCTCATGGCTTACTGTATTAGCCATTATTGCATCCTCAAGATGTCCCTTTCCATGTATTATATGTGATAGAACCTGGAGTGGCTGCTTTACTAGCCAAAGATGTTTTAATTGCTAGGACTGTGCTGGATCAAGCCATGGAGAAGTTGGCGCAGCAAATCATTAAGTTACAATCTGAGGAGATGACTAATTTAGCAAAAACTGTCACTAAAGAGGGCCAAGCGGCCAACAAGCTCTGGCTACCACTCCCTTCAATCCAAGTGTCAGACCTGGTATTCTACTACCAAAATTACATCATGCTTAAAAAGGAAAAGCTTGGGTCCATTTGGGAAGGGCCTTTTGTAGTCACCTATAAATGAGGGGATGAGTATTTCATTAAGTCCCTCATTTTGGCCTTACCATTAACTGAGTACATGGATGGTTCTTGTGACCTTATTCAACCCTACCAATATTGAAGGGGTAATTTCAGACAATCACAAGTCCAATGTACTAAAAATAGTGGTTTGGAGGTAATTGATAATATCGGCCAAAAGACCCTGGTTGATTCCCGGTGGAACCCCTTAAATCTGGGTTACACTTCTCATAACAATCGGGCAAAAGATGAGTTTGGGCAGTCAGATTGTAATGAATCATCATCCAAATTTGAGGAGTTCATTGGAGGCTCCTCTCTAGGCTACTTCTATTTTGATACAGCCTACAACGCAGAGACTGGCCCTTTTTATAGGGTCAGAGGAGGTTATAACAAAGTGCAAAAATTTTCATTCCCAATGATTAGGTAAAATACATCAAAATCTTACCCCATGGACTTATCTTACCTGCTCTCCATCAGCCATCTCATCAAAGTGAAGTAAGTCTTCCAAGATCCAGTAGGTCAAATCTTAATACTTCCTAATTTGGATTTTACTTAGCAATCTGAACTTTGAGCCTCATCAATTTATATTATGTATCAACTTATTAAGAGGTTCGTTTCTTACCCCCCACAGCTATTAATGAACTATATGATAATACAGCTTTCTAGTATTTTAGGGTTCTATTATTTTACTGTAAGTGGTGAAAATCAACCCCCAATAAAATTGTTGGAATTTAGGTGTGTAGCGCACTAGCGAGCATCTGAGAAGCCTAAATTCCAACATACTTCATTAAGCCACTGGGTGCTCAATTCTATCATAAAAATTTTAAATAACAATGCCCTACGGCGGTGAGAAATACATCTGTTAGATAATAGATAGTCCACAAAATTGGGATATATAATTATTGACGCCTTATTAAGATATGCTATTAGATTGTCAAAGGCAAACTGCAGTTTGATATCCACTATAATTAAACCTGCTTTTGAAGTGTTGAAATAATGGGTTTTATCTAACTAAAGTTATAGAAAAATCAGGAAAAATAGACAATTAATCTAAGAAACACCTGAATGTCTTTTTTGCTACTTGGTCCCTTTAACATATTGATTGCTTTAATTATATTTTAATGGAGATATAAGATGTGTTTTTTAATAACTAACACAAATGAATTTTTCTTGAAAGAAGTTCTACTTACAAGGATTGATTTTCAGATCAGTCTTGGTAAGCTGGCGAAAGTCTTACTATAAATAGCCCAGTTGCTTATTGAACGTTCTGGAGAAAACATATATCATCAAGATAAACAAGGAGTCATGAGATTTTTAAATCACATAATATGCTGTCTATAGCCCAATTGAAAGTTGAGGGGGTATAGCATAGCCCTTGAAGCATGTGAGTGGGTTGGTAAAAGCCGGAACATAAGCATAGAGCAATTATCATGTTTAATCTTTGGCAGATCAATATGCTAATAAACAAAAACTATAATGGTCAAAAAGTATTGCGTATCACCCAATCAGCTCAGCGCATTATCAATTTTATGTTAACAGATAGTTTTTTTAGCATTGGTTTTGCTTCCTATAATCAACTTTTACACAATTGGATTTGTCCTTTTTTTTGTAAGCAACACTAGATAGGCCAAGGGCTCTTGTAAGGCACTAACATCTACAGACATATAAGATAGTATATTTTCTTAGTACAACTTCATTGTCCACCTCTAAGTGTCAAGAGGATGGAAGCTTATATATGAATGACTCCAGTATTGATATGATGTAGCTCATCCTATGCGCATCTCAAGCCAAATTTGTCTTTAGAAAAGATAACATTATATATTAAATAGAGACAGGGATTGATTCTTTTTAGCCTCAGTTATCTTGTAGGGTTTTTTGCAAGGTATTAGCGAGCAAACATATCAGAATCTTCTGATATAACCTAATTTAATCCAGTATATAAAATCATGTATATATTATACATCTTAAATTGGTAAAATATGACAAGAACAACAACCGGATGTCTTTTAATATAAAGAGGTAAAAGTATAAATCAGCTAATAATATTCAGTTTTTTAATGGATTTGAAGGATAACCATAGGCGTATCAACAGTTTCCAAGTATGATAAGAAAAATAGAATGAGTATCTCACCATATAAACCTTAGAAATTTTTTAGTTTTGATTCTGATTCCCACTATAATTTATTGACCCCTGGAATGGTTATACTATGATTAGTCCTTAGTATAATGCTCTTTGATTCTAAAATCTGGCTGGTAAATTTCTTGGTGCCGTCAAATAATTTCTGATAACCAATTGACAATATGCTATACTTGAATGCAAGGTTAATGTCATGTCCCATAAACTAGTTACTGGCGTAAACTGGAGAAACAGAGAGTAAGTGAGTAAGACTAAAAGCATCAAGTTAAATGCCCTCATTGATCTTAGACTCACCTTGGATTAATGCGGGGTAAGGGCCAAGCATTCCCAAGTTGGTACCAAGAAGTCGCGTGATGAGGTTCACATTACAACAATGGAGATTAATAAAAAAATGTTTTTCAAGCAAAGATGGGCCATTAAATTTATTTTTCAATCATGGATTTGAGTCATGACAAAATAAAATATTATGAACAAGAAAATATGTGTTTCTCTAAGGCTAAAAATTAGGCATATTTTGAGTTATGGGACTAAAATAGGAATATATATTTACTTATTAGTGGCTAAATTTGGCTTAGCGCCATGACAAAATGACAATGTCCTATATCTAATTTCCATTATAGTCATGTTTTTATGACCAACCACTCTGTTAGTCATCCTTTCTATATTGTTAAAAACTATTATATGTTTTATTAGATGATCCTTTTGCCAACCTAACTGTTTACCTCCTCAAAGAGGTATATAAATTCTAGTGCTCTTTTATATTATCATAATGTGATGTTGATCCAGTTTCTCCTTTTATGGGGTGTAGACCATTGTTGATCAATGATTCTCAAGGCCTAAAAAGTGGATCCTATCTTAAATTAAACTCCACTATGGATTTTAGACAAGTCATTGTACTATTGGGCTACTTTATAATCATTGACCACTTAGTTTATGCCTTTGGTCCATAAGGCGTTGCCACTTGCCAAGGTGTCTTTTTTAATAAATTTAGTAGTTTTTTCTTTAGTAAAATGGGTTTAAAATAACCAACCCCTCTTTATAAGTAGGAATGTTATAGACAATTTCACTACAGTTAACAAATGCACAAATTTGGGGCTTGCAACTACCTTTCTTCCAGTTGTATTATTTTAAATTTTTTTTAGTATCTATAAAGTTTTTTTTTTCAAAATCAGCCTTGATCCCAAAGATTCTCACAAATGAGGTTTCTAATAAGAAAGTCTAACCTTATATTTGCAAAATAATAACAGGAGCCAATAATAGAGAGCTAAAACGCAGCGGCAGTGCACTATATGCTCTTAGAGAGGGAGGAAAATTGGGCCCTGTTGTGCAGAGAAAATTCTTGGCAATCAAATCTAGCATAAGTCCAAGTGCTATACTAGCTTAGTAAACACTTTATAGATTATATCCCTTGTTTAAGAAAGCACTTATTCTGACTTAATATACTGTAATATCAATCTAGGTTCACTTAGAGTAGTAATTATCATAATTTACTAAGTTGACATCCAAAGTACCAGCATGACCTAAATTAGTTTTAAGCTCTTCATAAAATGGGGATTTATTCCTTTAAAGCCCCTATAGGTATGGCCACATGGACCCTTCCAAATTGTGAATATACTCAGAGGAGACAAGAAGCTCTTGTTTATCCAACTATTGAATGTAATGTTATATTAATTTCTGCACTATTTTGGCTTTGTGTTCCTTCTGGGAGCAAGTGGGCATAGTCACCACATCATTATTATTACTTTATAGAAAGCTAATGGTGAGGCATAAAATTAATTATTGAATATGTCTTTGGTGGTCTGCGGCTCTTTAGCCTTAAATTAGACTAAAATATTTTATAAAGTGGCGGAAGTGGAATATGTCTGGTCTTTTATTACCCTTCATTTGAGTCATCATAAGTTATGAGATCCACTAAATAATCCTCTGGTTTTTTATTCATAGTAGGGCATCGACTGGCATAGCACTCTATCATTTTTTCAAATAAGAAAAGAAATTTGATTGACTCTGTCTATTGGACTAAGGAATTTAGGGCTGATTTGAATCTTTCTTTGGGGAGATAGGACTAGTGAAAATGGTTTAAGGCTTATGAGGACTTTTGTTGGGCGCCTCAAAAGTGGCAGCGCATCATCAAAGATAAGTTACTTTCTGATAAATGGATGTTCTTTGTTTAGACTGCTAATAACATCTGGTACAATTCCTTGTAGGGCTTGCAAGCTTAACAAAGGATAATATGTGCTCTTAAAAGTATTAAAACGTGGCCTCAAATTCCACTTGAGTCTCATAATAAAAAGATCAAAAAAGCTTAAACTGATATATTCTTTTTACAGGTGAGATTGAAGAACGGCTTTTTTAAATGTCCATCCAATTGTCTCCAAACTCCTTAGTAATGAGATCCTTGGCGTTGAGGTAAGTCATTTCTAACTTCACTTTCTTTGGCATTAAAGCTCTTAAATTATTGTAGACTCCAAAGAGATTATTAAAAGCACCAGCTTAGAAGACTCATAGGCACCCTCATTCTAAACACAAAAAAGCTGATAAAGTTATGCATAAATTAAGCTATCAAACTTGAGTAAGTTAATAGAATAACATTAAGATTTTTTTCTTTTGCTTTATTCACAATATGGATCGAATTCAAAGTTAAAGTTATTTTTTATAAAGTTACACTCTCATTTTTTGTGCTATTATGATTCAGTGTCATCATATTTGAAGCCTGCTTCCCTTCATGGGTGGTGGTGCGCCGCCTCCTGGTGTATTTCAGTCGCAGCTGAAGCGCGCCTAGGCTGGCTCTCTGGCCCTTAATCCCACTGGTTGCTTTTTTCCCCCTTGGGACCTTGCCCAGCACCTCGTGTGCTCCCAGGAGGTGGTGAGAAGCCCCCTGGTGCTCCCCTGGAGCAACCTGTGCCCAGCTCTGGGTCAAGTATGAGAATCTCTTCCCTTATGCAAGAGCCACCATCATTGAGATGGCTCAGGCGGTGTTTTATATCTTCCAGATTTATATTGATTTCCACCATTTAAAGGTATTTTTAACTCTTCTCTGGTAAAGCCCAGTATAAAGTTGTGGCGATGGTGCTGCTTGTTTATAGAACCCCTATACCAACCATACTTGGTTGCCAGCAGGCACTGCTCTAGTGGTTCAGTTTGCTGGGCTGTCCAGACATCTCTACATCAACAAGCTTCGCCTTGAGCTCCTGGAGGGATTGGCCACCTATGGCGCTTATCCCATCCACCAGTTTGCGGTTCCAAATAGAGCCAGATGACTTGCAGAGCCTCGCGCTTTTTCAACCATCTTTCCTTTCCACTGGGACACCCACCTCGCCATTCCCCCCATACCATTGTCCTCTCCACCCCAGATCACCCATTCTGGGCCTATGTCAATAGTGGACACTCATTTAGCCCCTTGTGCTTTGAACTTAATCCTTCAAAATGCAAATTCCCTAACCCTGTCAAAGTGGCAGCTTCCACTGCTCCTCCCTCTGACATCAGCCCCACCACTGAATCCGCATCAGTTTGAATAAAGTTTGATCTTCCCTCACCTTTCCACACCCGCTGTAGCCTCAGCTTCTTCTATACATCCAATAAAACAAATAGATAGAACAGTTTCAGAAAATTTAGAGGCTCAACCCTCAAGTGACCAGCTTTTGTTGAAGGTTCATGGGCCCACTGCTCCAGTCCTCAGCCAATCAGCGCTCATTTCTGAACCAAATATTCCCATTTTAAATCCTTTCAATTCTCTTAGTTGGGTGGATGATGCTGAGGTGGCATATATTAAAAACAAAGATTTTGAATGGCCTGAATTCTTTTTTAACCCAAGTCATTTGACTTCTTGCTATTTATTCTCTCTTAAGGGCTTTACCATTTACAAAACATTAAATAAGATAAATTTAAGCAGCCTCTGACCCTAATAGTGTTCCTTACTTCCAAGCACTCCAAGAGGCTATGAAGCTGCTTGTCAACAGAATTTTATGCCTTAACTATCTACCTGACTTCCAAGACAATGCCCAGGAATTAACTGAGTAGATCGCGTTTGCTGCAGATCATGAATGCATTGATGCTGTAAACCTCTCAATGTTCAATCTGAATTATATCTACGCTAAAAAAATCAAAAGATTCTCGTGTATGCCTGAGTTATGCAAGCACACAGGATTTTAACTAGCTTATTATCTTGAAGCTATGTATACTTCTGGCCTCATCAATGAGGGAAATCCTCATCTTGACAACCTTCATCCCATGCCTATGACGCCCTAACTCTGATTCTGTCTTCCCTCTCGCATTTATTCCTGTTAACGTTTGGTGAAGATCCCCTATTTCACTTCCCCATCTGATATGGCGTCTTAGGCTATTAACCGAAGTGCCATGTTAGGTTTTTTTGTTAAAGATAATCCCTTTATTTGGCTTACCACACATAAAGATGAGTGGATGTCACCCATTTTTGGGTTAGGCCCACTAGTGCTAAAAATAGAATAACATATAATTGCTTTATTGCTGCTAGGCTGGAGGGCCCAATTTTTCTTAATTGAATTTCTGGGGCTAATAAATGAGGAGTAAAAAAAGGCTATGAGCCACTGAAGTGGCACCAGCAGAGGGTGTCAAGGTGGCATGAGCTGAGGTGGATGAAGTATAGAAAACCGGTTTTGCAGGAGTCTTATGGTTGGTAGGCGCCAAAGGATTATGGGTTATGGTCGCCAGAGCATCAGGTTGGCTGCTTGCTTATGGAGTTGGAATGTCTATTAAAAAGTAGGCATGTTGAACACAAGAGGCTCTTAGTCATTATCAGCGTCAGACTCAGCTAAGAGGGTTTCCCAATTATCAATAAAGTTATTTGAGGGTCATACTGATGACTTAACCTGGCAGTATTTACAAAGTTCATTCTGTATCTCATTATAGAACTTAGTCATAATGTTTTAGATGGCAGTAACCTACCTTTGTTATATTTCAACATGAGCAAGATTTTGTTTGAAAGCGGGAGTTAAGATACCAAATCACAATTCTATAACCATCTTTCTCAATTTCTACTCCTGAGTTTGTACTTGAAAAAGCAGGAAATCAATATCTATATTTCAGTTAGTATAAGAGTAAATGGCTCCATCCAAATATAAACTTATGCCTTTATGCTTTGTCAAATATCATCCATCTCTTGTACCAATTTTTTACTAGGCAATCATGCCAAAACAACACTAAAAGTCATCCAACGTGGTCATCTAGTGAATCTTTTAATTGAATACTGGAACTGTATTAAACTTTCTGGGCCTAATGATTTGCCACATCAGCGTCAGCGTGTCATGCCACTTCAACTCAAAAATATTTTTCTACTTAATAACATATGGTGTGGGGTCCGCGACCCATTTAGGGGTATTATTTATTTATTCATGAGATCACTAGAGATTTTAGAAGTCAATATTTTAGATGGTCCTCTAGCCCTTCCACCTTCTAGTGGGTGTCATGGGTCTGTTGATGAATGTACTTAATGATGGAATGGAGATCATAAAAGGTGTTGTCTATTCATCAATTTGAAATGGAGATATACCATCACAAAGCTTTTTATGAGCGCAGCTAGATCTCTGATGTCGATATGCTGATGAGTTATGATGCACTGGATTTGGCATATGGAAGGGGTGTAATGGTTGGAAACGTCCCAGTTTCTGATCGCCATCTTGCCTTATGATCAACACCAATCTTTGACGTCGAAAGAATGTCTAATGAAAGGTTTATAATTGAGGTAAGTAAAAAACATCATGCACTGACCAATTTAACTTCTGATTTAGGGAAACAGAAGCGAGAAAAAAACAAAACAGGTGAGTAAGGTTTTAACCCTGTAAGCAACCATTATTTTATAAAATTAACAAATAAAAAGCCGCAAACAAACTTAATGTGACAATTTGTCGCCACAACACCAAGAAAATACAGAGTATTTGGGGGAGATCAAGCTTTGAAAACTCAAGTTTTTCTTGATGCAACAAAAACTTGTTGTGACATTGAAACCAAATAAGACAAGGTAAGGGCGGCCCTTAATTTACAAGAGAGACACAACGTAAGGGTGGGAACTGATAGTGAGTATTATGAACAAAGTTCATAAATCTTGAGGACCTGAACATTAACGTCGCCCTTCCAGGGAGCCACTCCTGCACTATTCTTTTAACCCATAAGAGCTTAAATAATAGCTCGTGAGGGGCACACCCCAGCACTGAGCCCAACTTTGACCACTTTTCTTCAAAAGCATTTTGACTTAACATTTGGAAAAATGAACAATTCAAAATGTAACAAATGGTTTAACCTGACCGTTACAAGGGGGAGTATTAATAACCTCTACAAGATGATCTTATGTGGCGAGCTATTTAACCATATCAGGATGATCATGTCATGGAAAAGATTTATTTCTTTTACAAAAAATCTGAAATTTGTATTGCAAAACATGTTTAATTGTTATTTTTACCCATTGGCAGTGGTAAGGTGCTTACCAAGTTTTAATAATTCTAGTACCTATTCAATATGGGCTGGGGAGACACTAGACCCTAGTCTTCCAGATTGTGATTCTGTAATTGTCAGAAAACTCCCAGTTTCTGATCACCATCTTGCCTTTGGTTTGACGCCGATCTTTGAATCTAAAAGTATGCTCAACGTGAGGTTGGACTCTCAAGGTAAGTGTTAGTGCTGCATGCAACTAACAAATCAAACATCCTATTTAAGAAAACTTAAAGCAAGAAAAAGTCAAAAGCCAAACGGGTAGCAAACCATGGCAATAACATTATTTTATCATTATTGAATAAAAATTCCGCCCTTGAGCAGATCCTGATAATTATAACACTATTACACCAAGTAAAAAACAGAGTAGTTAGGGGAGATTAAGCCCCAAAAACCCAAGTTTTTGTTCACACAATAAAAACTTTAAGCATTGTGACCCGCCAGTAAGAAAAGTAAGGTTAGCCATAAAGCTACAGGAGTACTCACACTCAGGGTGAAAACTCCAGAGAAAAAACTATGAACGAAGTTCATAAATTGTGTGGACTTGACCTTTTTTTTAGTACTAGATGGTTGGACTTGACCTTTAAGGTCGCCTTTCTGGGGAGCCTCTCCCGCACCATTTTAAACCTCACATGAGCCTAAAAGATTGCTCAAGTGAGGCACAGCCCAGCTCCAAAACCAAAACTAAACCAAAAATCCTATAAACGATTCAACTCATGGTTTTGGAAAATCCAAGCCTAAGTCAAAATGCAATGACCAGATACAGTACCAATAGTTACAGATTCTTATGAGATAGAGGGAGAAAGCATAATGATAGGGCCTCTACCTCCTCATTGCCTGAAATAATTAACATGGGAAATTTTTTTGTTTGAGTAGCCTTAATCCATAGGCTCATGTAAATACTTGATGCCAAGGCTAATAGTGAAGCAGTTTGGGTTGATAAAAGTAGTGGAAAATTAAATGCGCAGAGTTGAAGAATGTGCCCTATATTAATGACCACAATGTTGTAATTGGTCCATCGGGTTTGGATTTTAATGAATGGTTCAGTTTTTGGACATATATAAAAATATAGTATATGAGGGCTTGAACCTTTAGAAGCACAAAATAAACCATAATTAAATTAAAATAGGCTTTAGTACTAAACTTAAATAAACCAAACAAAGTTTTTAGTACTGACAGTGTCTTGGGCTCTCAGGTTAGTATCTTGTTGTGGGTAATCTTTAGTAGTTTTTAGATCAGGATACCTTATCCAAATGGCGTCCTTTCGTTATATGCAGCTATAAAATCTTGTTGCAATTGGTATTACAACAAGGCAAAATCTGTATATGTAACTTTGCACACAAGATGGTATGCCTGTATGAGGATAGTATACCTCGAATTATATGTAAAAATTGATATGAAAATAAAATCTTTATTAAATTTAAATTCCCTGAATCTACCATAGTCTCTTTAGGTACTACCAGTGGTAGAGATCCATCGTGAATATGAGCTAAAGGATTGCTGATGAAATTAGTAGCCAGAATGTGTGTTGCCACGTTTGTCCATGTTCCAATCCGCAGCCTATCCTCTATTTTTTTCAAGGTCTCTAGGAGATAGTCAGTGCGCCATCCTTCCCCAAGATGCTCAAATCTTCCTACATTTCCCATTTTTTGGTATGGTGATATTTTTATTATATCATCACAAGGATCTGTCCTAAGGTCAGGTTTCCCCTCCTGAGTGTAATGGGCATTGTCCAGTGGGATTGTATGTGGCAGATTTGGCTGGATAATTCTAGTAACCCATTACAATTGGCTGAAACATTCTTGGCGGATTTGACTGGAGAATTATATAAGTTCTTGGCAGGAACAGAATGGTGATATAATATAGGGTGAATGGATGAAAGTTAAGTAGTTTTTATCCATCAGAAATCTGTATGTATATTGGTTGATTCATAATGCTTAGTTTTGGAATCAGGATATGCTATTGAAATATACCACGGTGGATTAATGGGGATAAATCCAATGGTATATATCATAATTGGGACAAGGGCATCACTGAAGTCTATAGGGATTAGGGGAATATTGCATAAGTCGATACCCTTTGACTGATAAAAACCCAAAATTGCAACACTTCCCCATTTGACCATACATAAGAGATCAACTAATTATCTGAAGTCAGCAATGAAAATACTGCTTATTGGGGCTGGCAGTTTGACGCCCTGCTGGAATTGCTTCAAAATTAGGCACGTACTAGGCTGACTAAATGTCCTTTCTTGGGGCCTTAATGGTGTACTTATTGATTGATGTCTTTTTGATGACCTCACGTGGTTTTTAAGATGTGTTTGAGCTTACTTGTACGGTGAACCCATAATTGTGGTAGTAAAGCAATAATTTTCCTATACAGAAACAGGGTAGAGGACAGCAGTTCCAGTTGTTGTGCCCTCTTCATCTCATTACTGAGCCAGCGCATTCAATTAAGCCTCAGTTTGGAGGTTGATCAATGTTTTAATAAGGTTGTCCAAATATTTAACTTGAGGTCACTCCTTCTCCGTGGACACAGGAATATGGAATTTGAGGTACTGAAGGTTGTCAACTGCACAGGAGCTGAAACAGAATCTTCTTGTGGACAAGTGGAATGCAATATTGTATGCGAAATTGGCATATGGCAAGAGGAGGTTCCAACTGAATGGTTTGCCTGACGCCAATTTCCTTAGGATACCAACTAAGGTCCATTTGACCTGTTCCACTGTTCCTTTGGTCTATTGTAATAGGGTGCCAACAGGGCTCTATAGATTCAGATCAAATTGTTTTGTTTGGTGACTACCTGGGAAGTAAAGTTAGTTTTATTTCTGTTAGGAGGAACTGTGGACACCCATGTTTGTAAATGACATTCTCCAAAATAAACTTGGAAGTCATCACAGCCTTAGGACCTTAATCAGCTTAGCTTCAACTAATTTGTAAGGTGGTCTATGGCGACCACATTCTACTTAAACTGATCTCCATTGGCAGTTGATTGTCCCATGACATTGATCAACATGGTGTGGAACGCGAAGTTTAGTTTAATAAATGGTATAATGTCCTTTTCTGGTACGCTTTTCACTTGACACTCTCTACAGCAGCTGAGAGCTTTGTGGATGTTGAAGTGCATTGATTTCCAGTAAAAGTTTTTGTTTCAATAGCTCGTACATCTTTTTAAATCCTCTGTGGCCAGAGCTTTATGAGCCCTAATGATCAGGTCAGTGCGTTCATTGGAAAAGGTATAATATACTCATGGTCTCCAATTAATTTATAAAAGTTTACTGTCTCTAATGGAGATATTCCCCATCGGTTGGTCTAGGGCGCACTGTACTTATTCAGGGTCATTATGTAGTCCTTGCTCAGCATTTTGTCATATATGCCATCAGCCAAATCAAAGGTTAATGCTAGTGGGTAGTCTAAACAGTCCATCAGCATTTTGGTGTTTCACTCTAGGCCAGAGTTGGATCTAAAAGTCATACGCCTGCAACTTCAGCACCCAGTGTGCTAAGCGCCCCTCTGGCTCTTTGAGGTTATTGAGCCATCTAAGTGATAAGTTGTCAGTTACCACCTTGAAATACACTCCATGGATGTAAATACTGCTTTTGCTTGCAGGCATAGAATACCACTAAACATTTTTCTTGGTGACCTTATAATTCCATTTTTATATGTCAAGTATTTAATTGCAAACTCGCTTTCCACTTGCATAACTTTCTGAGCAAATTACATGAATTAATAAATAAGTAAAGCTTGATCGCTCATTGTAGTTTTTCTCTTCTGTCCTCAGATTCTCCACTGGCTACTCCAGTGTTTAGCAGAAGCAAAACTCCTTCCGCTGTTTTCTGTCCAGCAGGAAAATGCGCTCAGACTGGCTAACCCAATCATACCAAGCCCCTGGGACAATTTGTTCCACACAAAAATCTCAACGCCCACCTCGCTCAAACTCAAGTGGTGTCCTGCTGCCCCCTGCTGCTCCCCCAGAGCAACATGCATTTAGGTCTTAGGGTCGACTATGAGAAACTTTTTTCCCTACCATGACCAAGCCATTATTGAAATGGCTCAGGTGGTGATGCGTCCTGCCACATTTATTGACTTTTGCCCCTATAAGGGGTATTTTGATCTTGGCTTCAACTGTGAAGCCAATGCCACCACTGTGGAAACTGTGACCTTGGATTTCCAGGGTACCCCTCTCCCCACAATTTAAACCTGGCTCCTAGTGGATACCACTTTAGTGGTTCAGTTCGCTTTTTTTCCCACCCACCTTCCCCTGAGGTGCTATACCAGTAGCTGATGGATGGTTTGGAAGCCTATTACTCCAACCCCATCTTACAATTTGTGGTCCCAAATGGGGCCACACGACTTGCTGGGCCTCAGGCATATGCCACGATTAGCCCTGAATTTATAAAAAATTGCGGTGTCAATTTCCCCTTGTGATATTATTCCTTCAGTGCCCAACCTTCCATTTTGGGCCCGCGTTGAGGGTGGGTGGATGATCTGTCCATCATATTTTGAGTTGGACCACTCAAAACACAAGTGCCCCTCCTTAGACACTTCTGATGGATCGGACTACTCATCTGCCAACCTCCAATCCAACACCTACCATGTACAAGTTCTGGAATGGGCTACACTCCTGCCTCCCCCTCCACCAAAGCCTGTTTCTGCAGCTGCATCTGCAGCCACCAATCAGCCTCCTCCTCACCCCAATGCCATAGATAGTTCCACCAATTAAGCATCAGATTGGACCCCAGTTCAACCCCATGCTTCCTCCAATGAATCAACCAAGCCTCAATCATATGCCGATTCCCCAATCTAAACCAACCAGAACCCATGGGAGTTATTGGCTAAAAATTGATGAATCAAGTAAGCTCAATGAAGAACCATCTCTGCAAATTGAGCGGTTTGTTAATGCAGAATGGGACGCCAAATACCCCCCTTGACTATATACCCCACTGCCAAATGCCAAACAATTTTGCAGTGATCACCAGCTTGCAGTCGAAGCAGCTGCAACAACAGATTGTTGTCCTCTTCATAAAGCTGTCGCCAAATCTGTGGCGATGCTCTCAGGAGGAATTCCACCTCCTGTTATCCTCAAAAGTCTTACTTAAAAGAGTAAAATCACATTAAAACAATTACATAAAAATGTTAATGATGCTATCCAGAACATGGTAACTGTAGCATGGAATCTAAAAGCTGAGATTACTTGAACTAATATTGCCACGTTTGTTAAACTCCCAGATGCCTGCATTAAATCCGAAAAAGATTTAGCTGAATATATCAGTGCCATTTTCCTAGATGGCAATTTCCATGAAACATTAAATATTAGCAATATTAAACCACATGCCACCAATGCCCCAACGCCCTTACTGTCTGCCTTGACATGTACCCTATTCTGGGAAGAGAAATCTGCTGCCAAAGATGAGCCCCCTGATCCCCCTCCCCTTCTGCCATGGAGGGATAAGCAGTTTCCGCTGCCCACATGGTTGGTTGGTTGTTTGAATTGCTTGCCTCAATCCGCTCATTTGGGCGTTTGGTCCAAATTAATTAGTTACATTAGGTTTTAGTTTTAATTTTAGTTTCAGTAATTTATGTCCCCTGGTCAGCTTACCTCTAATAAATAAGAGAGTATTTAACTGCAATATGCTATGGGATGTTCTACCCCTTCATCGTCAAGATGGGACAACATGGACCCTATGGTGGTAAGGAATGTCCATCTGGATCATAAATGACTTATTGAAATTCAGATACATTGATAGCAGAGCTGAGGTGAGACAAGCGCGGAGTTGGTCAACTGACAACTAGCAGATTAATGTCCATTTTAATTGGGTACCCTTTTTCAGCAGATGGAAGACCATTCCCCTATATTACTGAGATTCTCTATAAACCGCCAGTAGTAGCTGACCATCCCCAAGAAAACCTAAATGTCTCGCTTATAGGTCAGTGTCCTTTTTTCCTGAGAACTATTACTTTGGCCAGATGAGGATATAGACTCTTATGTCAATATGAAGCTAAGGTACTCGAGCTGTCCTCAAAAGTGCATTTTTTGATAAGCTTGATTTCAAATTGGCGGTGGTAAGTTAGTGGAAATATCTCTAAGTTCTGAAAATGTTCTCCAAACGACCTAAAACTGTTTATATCAACTAGATAAACCAAAAGAAAGAGATCTTAAAATCTCCTAGTATGCTGATCATGGCATGTTGGAATGTGGAGAGGCGTTTCATAGCCCTTGCAGCTTATGTAATGTTTGGTTTTTGCCCACTTTTCCAGCCTTCTAGATTACCATGGGGCACTAGGGAAAACCCTATGGCGAGTAAATTGGATATCAATCGAACTCATTTCAGGTTAATAATGTTTGGAGGATTTTAGGTAAATAGCCTGGTTCTGATCCAATAAGGATCAATCTGGGTGAATGCTTAAGATCTCGTTTGGCAGAATTGCTGACGAAATGGGGGTATCTGATAGTTAATTTAAGATTAACTATCAGGTGTGCCAATTTGGTAAGTTGGGCTTCATCACAGACTGATTGGGTTTTAAGAAGCAAGTCGTAAGGCGAGTGATGCTGCCTGCAACTAAAAATTGATCAGTTGGTTTGCAACCTGCCATAATGGGTAACAAGTCCCATTTCCTAAGCAGTAACTTGTCAAATATGGGTGGTTTTCTGGGATTGAGTGGAAGAAATGTTAGGGAAACGTTTTCTAACTCTTACTCTTTTATGTCTTGAGGATGTCCAATGAAGAAATCCTAACCAAGATGGGAAGACTATTGCTGGAGAGATAACAAAGGGAAATAAACATCAATGGCTGAAATTTCATGGCTGAGGAGCCAACTGAGGGTTGGGCGCCAAATTCCCTCTATAAATCCCTGATAAGCTTACTTTAATAAAAACTAAAAATAAGAGTCTAATTAGTTGAATTCAAATTAGGTCTTAGTTCTATTATTATTCAGGAAATTACTGCTGTGTGCTTTACTTTGGAGCTCTTTATTACAATAGAATGTAAGGATTAAGTATCCTTAGAAGAGCAACTGATTTAGATGAGTTTACTACTTAAATCTGTGTCACCAGAGGAAAGGCTGTAAACTAGGGGTCTGAGCATGGATCAAGTTAGTTAGATAAAGGTATCTATCCATATTGAAGACATCAGGAGTATTTTAAAGAGAAATACAGGTTGAGCGTTGGACCAGAAGTGGTTATCTAAACAACTACAGATAATAGCCATACTATTATCAATCAAATATCATTTATTATCAGACAACACAAAGTCTTCACATAATAAACCTAAGCTTTTAATCAATTTAGGGGCTATCAATCGTGAACAATCCATGAAAGCCCCTAAATTTCAACACGTGGGTTGAGACAGCCCTTGAGTCAATATAATGGCACACTTCTATTGCTCTTCCTGCGGCAGCTCTACCTGCCAGTGGCTGGAGATTAGGTCCATTGTGGAATTTTTTAGCTTTATCAAGACAATCAAGTGCACCATCAATTTGGGGAAGAAATAAAGGTCCTTTTTAAGATGTAGTTGATGCCCCAGTAAACAAATTGCCACTCAATTGGTCCATTCCTTCCTTTTCACTATTAGGATTGGTGACACCCACAGACTCTTTAATGTACTCGCATGCCTCACTTAACTAACTGGTTGATTTCAATTTTGTCTAATTCATTCACTGTCCTGGATCAGCGGATAGATAGATGCTGATCAGTAGGTGAGATCTCATGTCAAAATGGTTTATCACATCCTTGGCACATCATAAAATTAGTCATCTGTCACAACAAATTTGGTTGTATTTCTCAAATAGAGTCATTGTTTGATCCTTCTCCTCCTTTTCCTGGCCAACAAAGGACTCATGGGGTATGACTAAGCTGACAGCTTGCGAACTTCTTCCTCCAAATCAAACTCCTCTAACATCCCAATATCATGTATGTCTCTAACCTCTTCTGTCAGTAGGATTTGTAAGAAAACTATGTGTTGGTGTTTCTTCACCTGGATTGGTTTTAATGTGGAGATTAGATAATATGTTGATCTTCCCATGGTCCAGAATAATGTGCCATAGCGCAATGATTGGTTTTTGAAGGGAGCAGCTGAAGGGTCAAACACTTCGACATATAAGCCCAGTGGTATCTGCAGGTCAATGTCTGTTTTCAATATGACCTAGTGGCTGGGTAAAATAGTCAGTTGTTTTCCTCCCACAACGGAATGCCTTCCAATTTGAGATTTAATGCGGTAGGTGTTTATTCTGACCACATCCTTTATAAACCTGATGGGTATGATATCAACCTTGAAGGTCAAATCAATGAACAGTGAAGCTCGCTTCTCCATCTGCTGGCCTCCGTGGTGATGATACATTGGCAGAATCTGGCTGAGAAACTCCATTCTCTGAAAGTATTCTTGAAACCATACATCCTCATAAAAGAGGTTTTGATGAGTATATCCTGAATTTTAGTGAAATGAAGAAAGGTGCTGACGGGACTATTGGCTAAACCTTAGTGGCAGCACACTGTAGGCACCTAATGAGGAGGTGAGATTTTTCCCTGCAGTTCCATATTCATTGCGATGGTTGGTATATGGCAATAACCCTAGTTTTATGACTAGTTTGGTTGATACAATGTTTATGGGGAATCCGCTATTTTCTATTGCTTTAAATCAAACATTGCTAGATATTATTAACATAAGTGCACTCAGTATAATAATAGTTATTGGTATCTAGTAAATATATTTCAAGTTAGTCATCTTGGCTTAAATAAGACTGCAGCTCATCACAGAGCAGAGGGCTGGGTTTTTAGCTCGCTGAAGGGAATGGCTAAGTTGACTCCTTCCAATCTCAGCATGTCACCTTAAGTCACAGGTAAATTGTGCTGTTTCAGCTGGTGTGCATAAGGTTTTGCTACCACTCCAGCTGCTTGTCCATGTTATTTTGCTGGCATGAGCGGGTGGTGACTGCAAATATGTCTTTGCCCACAACCAGTCAGAGGGTCAAAGGAATCGCATCATCAAGGGGTTGGCTAAGATTATATATAGATCTGGAAGAGGTATAATACCCAGTTCTACTATGCTACTCTTTTCCCTGCTCTTTAGATCCCACTATCCCCACATGGTGCATCTTGGCTTGGATACTCTTGTGGTGATCTGGCTCATATAATCTCTTTTACCCCACACTGGTGAAAGGTGATAAGGCGGATGTCAGTTCTCCTGGATTGGCTGGTAATCAGTCAGCTCTCCATGGTATCTTATTGAGAAGGTTTGGCTTTGACTTCCATTCTCGCGGTACCCTTTGTTGGGGGGCGTCAAAGGTTTCAGTGTGGTGATGCAGATAATTTACCATCTGCAATAAAAGTTTTGTCATTGTTTTACACAGATAACAGGACCTGATATAGTTCTTTATATGGATTTCAAGCGTTCCAGAGGGTGATCCAGGAGTCACGATTATTATGGACTTTAGTGCTATATAACATTTGAGTTTTGAGGTAAAAACGATTGAAGAACTCTAGAATCTGATTTTTTTTAAAAGAAATAGAGGAAGGAAGTTTTTGGGTAATCATTTTCTCCTCCTCCCGCCACTACCTTTGATGATAATGCTTTTTGCGCTTTGGTAGGATATCCCAGTCTTTCTGATTTTGGGCATCATAACACTTGGCTTTCTAGGTCTAGAGAGTTCATCAAGATCACCAGTTTGTCCTTGTCACTCGTTCCATCTATGCTGATTTTGAATAGCAACAAGTTGGCGTGGTTGATCCCTTTTTGTCAAACTTTGCAATTTGAAGGAGTCAATCCTAAATCTACCAACATCCTCAGTGGCTAAGCTGAGAATTTGTGGCACAGGTAGTAGGTCCATACTGTCAGGAAAACAGCAAGTTAATTTTAAAATGGCCTGCTAGTTTAAGTGCTGAAGCGCTCTAACGCCAAGCCCAAATGCCAGGGGCACTGCTGCTGTTATGAAGGTTATGAAACCAGGAAGGGATTTCGCCATTAAGCGCCCATGAGATATTATCATGTATAGGAACTTAGCAATGAACCAGGTAAACATGGCCATGGGTCCCATGGGTTGTAGAAATATATTTGAGTGGGGTGGTTTATATTTGGACATAATAGATACTGGAATTGTGTATTGGGATTTTTTATTGGAAAGTAGAAGTAAAGAAAATCGACTAACAATTTACACATTGAAATGCAACTGATTAAATAGGGTTTGATTTGGTATTTGGTCAAAGCAAGGATTAGGGCCCTTAAATTCAACCTAACCCAGATAATTTCCAAAGGAGAGGGAAATATCAACTTCAATATAAATTGACATCAAAAGAATTGGCGGTGGGATGAGTCACTATCAGTTCACCAGAAAAATGCCTGCCCCGAGGCTTTACTGCGTTTATGGCAGTTAGCATGACAGTATTTGGCCTGATGGGCAACGGGGACTCCCAGGGCCACACAGCTTAGGGATGGTCCCAACGGGTCAGAATCAGGTTCAGGATGACCAACCTGCCTGTGCCCAGTCACTGGGGTGTTCATTCAGCCAAGCGGGTTCCTTAAGAAATGATCCCAATTTTTGTGATGAGGGTTTTTATTTATTGGCAATAATCCCAAATGGTGATACATGCCCATCAGGAACAGGGCCTGAAAATTTTAGTGTGATCAAGGATCAGCAACCATACTGCTCAATGGCTCGATGCCATCATTGATTTTAACCAAGGATTTGATGCTTGTCCCCTTCTGACCACTATTTTCTCACCCGTTGGACCTTAAATTTATATATTAGGACATTTCAGCTTCAATAAAATGATCTTCGCACAGATTTCCTCAATTTGGTGAATTAGATTACGGTGGAAAGTGCTGGAACCTGGGGATGAATCTTCAGAGGGAGCGTTGTTACCTAACGCTCATCTACCACTTGGGTGAGGTCTCCCTGTTTGATGAGGGGTACAGCTGCCCTCTTCAGACCCTTTTTGTTAAGAAATGGGAAAATTGTCCAATCCACGCAGAGGGGACTTCCCCTGGACTTACACGTACCACTGATTCTGGAGCCAAAGTTTAGGCGAGATGATCAGATGACCTAACAATGGGCGTATGATGAGCTAATGTTTCACTATAATTTTCATGGGAAGCCATAGCGGCGCAGATAGGGGTTTCTGATGAGGCGGTTTGGGTCAATATTTCAGGTGTCAGTATTGAATTCAAAACCACCAGAATGTTTTGCCTCAAGAAAGCATCATCAATTATAATGCTCAGAGTTAATCAATATTGATTCTTGTGTGTCAATAAAAATTTCTCTCAACTTTTGGGGTGTAATGCCCTCGATGCCATATGCAGAAGTCTCCTCTAATTTCTTTCCAGAACTGGTCTAACTTGTTGTTCAGATACTGGCATTAATGCTGAAATGTTTGCATAACCTCCAATTTATGTAGCTCCACCATTGTGAGTCAGGCCTTTAGGACACCATTTTCCTCAGTAAATTGCATAATTCTCACGTCCTGATACTGTGTCAGGTCATCCAGCAATTTTTTTCTCCATATAAACAGTTCAAAGTTTGGACGGTGCTGTTCATATTATTTTCAAGGCCACAAAATATGTTCTGTCCAGCACCAGTATGCTGTTTATGGTCCTGTAGTTGATTATGATGATCAAAACCGCATTCAATAGGTGGCCAAGATATCATTTTAGTTCCTTTATCAACTGACAAATGGTGTGGCTATACTGAGATTGGGCCTCTGGTCCATGGCCTCCACGGCCTCATGTCACACTAATTCCAATTTCAGATATTCTTCAACTCACACCCAGTGGTGAGTTATGTCAGTCACACATTGGGCTGACGCCCCATGCCAAACAAGTATTTCCCCATTGATGTGTACCAAATAACCATTTGGTTACTCAACCAGTTTTCTATGCAGTGATTGCTTCGACTTCTTGCCATTGATTGTGTTGCACAACCGCATACACTTCCTGAAAGGACCATTAATTAATCTGCCAGAAACTGGTTAACCTGGTGTTGAGCTTCTGCAAACTTGACCAGTCCGCTGATCTTGATATGTTGTCAGGAAAGGATCCGAATGGACAGGTGGATTGACAGGTGGATATACTGGGTGATCATTTCAAATATCTGAGCCTGGGTAGTGAGCTTCTTGGGTATGGTCAACATTGACATTTCCCAAAATTTCTTTTAGATTGCATACAGTTAGTCAGGATTACTATACGATCTAAACATCCCAGGTTTGCATCATTAATCACTTTGACAGAAAGGCAGTAGCTACAGAGGGCGCACTACATTACTTCCTTGACATGTTTAGGGGGTACATTGGACATCTGATATAGAGACTGGGAGGCCAGTGGCCAAACTGGGACGAGTTCCATGGTTGGAGCATCATTCTCCTCATTTTCCAAGATGCTGATGTGGAAATGGCCTTGGCTCTACTCATCAGTATCCATGGGATGAGGGGGATACTTGTCACCAAAGCCAATAGCAAAAAAATTAGTGTCTTGCTTAATAATGGTTAATTCTATGAAGTCTTCTATGTTGTTGTTAATAGTGCCCCCTGTAGTGAGCAACAGAATGTTATAATCAGTATTATAAATGGGTAAATTTGCACGGGTAACTTTGCATTTGAGACAGTATGTCTTTTTATTACTAGATGGAGACAGTATGTCTTCATGATGGACAGTATGCCACAAGATAAACGTGAAAGTTGAAGCAAAATATGTCTTTATCAAATGTAAAAATCTGAATCCACCATAGTCTCGTTGGGTAAAGCCAGAGGTAGGGATCCATCATGAATATATGCTGAAGGGTGCCAAAGAAATTGATATCCAGAATGTGCATTGCCGCGTTCATCCCTGTAACATCTGTGACCTATCCAATATGTACGCCAAGGCCTTGGGAGATAGATGGTGTGCCAGCCTTCTCCACAATTCCTAAATTCTCTACATTTTCTATTTTTAATCTAGTGAAAGATTGCAACATCATCTCTAAGATTTGTCCTAATGTTGGTTACATCTCCTGAGTGGAATGGCATTGGTTGGCGGGATCATATGTGGCATTTTTGGCTGGATAACTCTAGTAATTCATCGTAATTGACTGTAACATTCTTGGAAGAATTGACTGGATTATTTTTGATAGTTCTTGACAGGAATTGAATGAGGATATGAGATAGGACAATCAGATGTCATTTCATTAGGATTTGATCAGTCAGAATTCAGGATCATATATTAGTTAAATCATATATGCTTAGTTCTAGGATCAGAAAATGTAGTAAAATATGTGATGGTAATTGACGGAAATCAATCCTTTGGGGGATATCTAAAGTGTGACAATGGCGTTGGTGAGATCTATATAGATAAGAATTTTTGCAGAAGTCAATACCCTATGGCTGCTCAAAACCCAAAATTACAGCATTCTTGATTTTTGTTTGTTAAAATATGATAACTGAGAGGCAATTTGAATTACAGGCCAGTTGCATATTACTTGGAAAAACAGGGAGATGAATGCTTGTTCCTTAATGAGATATGAGCTACTAATAACCCAATTACAACTAGTACAGTGCCAATTATCCAAGGATATTAGTAACACTATTATTGACGCGTTTTTGGAGCGCTGAGGTAAGTTAGTTAATAATGAAATAATTTGTTATATGCTCATGGCCTCAGGGGCGAGGTAAATTGATGTAAAATAATAAGTCAGGGTTTAGCGCCAAAGTGTTGGTGAAGGATTGAGTATGTTCAATATACCAATATTTAGTGATGAAGCCAAACAATTATGTAGTAAATTAAGGCTATAAGTTATGCAACCATGATGATAAGAATTTATCTATAGATTCATTATGGGAGCAGCTCATGAAATTAATAGTATCTGATTTTAAGGATTAACTCTGGCGCAAGGGCAAAGTATTTACACAAAGGCCAGTCTAATGATAACTGTTTAAATAAGTTAATAAACAATTAGTTTGTTCATATGGTTGGGAAGAAAAATCTCAACAGCCCCTTTAAAAAGCTTTGTCAGGGTCACAGCTAGTTTAAAGAAGACTCTACATCTTAGTTAGGTTTGACAATTCCCAGTAGAAGATTCTTTTTGCCAATGGATTGGCCGCACTGATTGATTTTAGATGGGACATCATAAGGATAATAGATAAGCTATCTTCTATAAAAACATACTAAAGTCCCCTATAACGAGTCAAAAGGATGTAATATGGGCAAATTTTTGTTTTACTGGGGCAACCCCCATGGGTGGGAGAGGCAGGGAGGGTGACAACCCCTCTAATTACAGCAGTCGGGTGTATTGTGTTAAATTGGATTAAAAATAATTTTTAGGTAAAATTGGGTGTAATGGTAACTCATATGTGGCAGATAAGCTGAAATTAAAGCGGTTGAAGGTTTTTGCGCCTTGAGCAACAGAACATCAGACATAATCTCGGAGATAACTTTCCATAAGCTTGTGGAGGGTGTGGAGCAATATTAATTTTATGGATTGGTATGACCACTTGAAAATATGCAAAATTCTTCGGCTGATGACGGCATGCATCACTGGGACATCTTTAGGGATGATCCACAGGATGATATGAAGGTTGGATTGCAAAACAAAGAGCACAAACACAAAATTGATTTTTAAAAGGAACTTAGTTAGGGAAAACATAGAATAAATTGTCAACCTAACCTAAGGATGGTGTTTGCCTATATAATAAAGGGGTAAAAGGGAGCAAAAAATTTGTGATGAATAAGCCTCTTAGTTTGAACCCCAATTGGCAGACTGGATCTTTTACAAAAGGTTTGAGAGGGATGACGTTATGAGTTTTAAATGGCGTCATAAAAGTTTTAGCCGCTTATCTGCTAAATTGAGGAGAAATTTAGTGGATCTTACCTAATTTGAACGAAATTTGCTGGATGGGTAAGTTGCTAACACCAGTTTCACAGGAATCATATAATCAATGTAATTAATTATATGAATCAAGTATTAAAATGAATGATCTGCAGGTCTGATTTGTATTTCAAACCCTTAAAATAAACTCAATCTGACTTATTAGGAAAATTAGGGCTTATATGGAGATTATGTGGGGTGGGGAAATTCTTTGGATATCATCAGTGACCAGGTTACTCTTGGGGTGAGACTGAGGGTCCTGTTGGAGATTATTAAACCAAACCACATTTCTGCACACCCCTTTAATAATTTCACTAGATTATAAAAGGAAATGGGGCCAGAGAGGAGGGCTCTTTAGTATGTAGGGAATAAACCACCGCTCATCTACCACATGAGCTGAGTCAATAATCTTAGAGAGGGGCTCTACTGGAGGCTTGGGCCTCTTCCAGATTTTGTGTGTAAATCTCTTGCAATCCAGGTGGAGAGGCAGGACATCTGGACTTACAAGTTTGGCTTGACATCTTATAGATTGACATATTTCACAAATATCTTAACTATGTTCTTTCATCCTTCATCTTCTTGCTTAAAATCTTTTGGATGTAAATCATGGCATTTTAAACTGTTGGTTGAGATTTTTTTGCAGATGATTCACGCTTGGTACATCCTTACAATTATTTACCCACGCCTTTAGAGCCTCCTAGCAGACTGACTTTTCTTTCTGAGGTCAAGCCACCATATTATAACTTTTCCAGTTTTCACATAGCCTCTTCCTATAATAAATTATTTAATGGACCTTTCTTATATAAGTAGGGAAGCGTACTTGTCTATGATAGGTTCGTTTAGCTCAAATAAGCTGTAAACTGAGTATTTTTGAAATATTCACAAATTGTGCAGCCTTAGTAGTCTAACCATCATGACTCATCCAATATGACTGCCCAGATGAGAAAGATTGTTACCTTACCAACCAGAAAAGTAGTATCTAAAAGACTGGTGGGAAAGGAAAGTTGAGGAGAACAATGATAAAGTTTCTAATAGTTATTGTGAACAATAAAATTTCATATATATTTATTATATATCCTTTTCTTTCATTAACAAGATTTCAACAAATTATATCAATTAATTTTGCAACCAGGTTAAATAAAAAAAGTAAGTTTAGGTAAGGGTTGCAATAAATAAGGTATTGATGTATTAAGACAGTGTATCTCATAATAAAACTTGTTAATGAGACTAAATAGATTGTTTTTTACTTAGTGTATTGACTTAAGCCTCACTGTAGTATCACTTAGTGCTCCCAATGTCAATAATCCTTCATAGTAGTGAAAATACTATTTTTCCACCAGGAATTTTAGAGTCTCAAAAATATATTGCCAGTTAGTTCCCATTGCTGTGACCTCCAGTCGCCCTTTCTTATGTATGCCCTAATATAAGCTATTGGTATCTGGAATATGCCTGATTTATTGGTCTTCTCTAAAGCACCTTCCTTCTCAAATAATCCCATTTCTAGTCTTATGATAGGTTTTTGACCTTGGAGTAAAGGCATAGTGCAATAGATCAGATATTGATAATATATTAATCAGGTACAACTTTCTTGGAACAAAGGTAGAGGTTAATAGATGAAAAATAATCACGTCAGAATGACCAGATAACACAAAACAAATACGATTGCAAGGAATGGGAACATAATGGGACTCAAGGGTGCAAGGGCGATAGAGTATGTATTAAAGACATGTGAGTACTGATATTCTAGATGGTATATAGATAGGATACAATCTACAAAAATACAGGTGGTGCATTGGCAAGACCTATTTGATATTAGCATTTGACTCATATAAGGTATTAAAATTTGTGATGTCAGATTGATAGAATTTGATCTACCTAACCATGCAGGTGGCGTGGTAGAAAATCTATGTGATACTAGGATTCTATTTATATATAAAGTTGGAGAAATGTCTTATGGCGACTGATAGGATATAATTATTTGAAGACGCTGGCAATGCGGCGGCAAGTTACATGAAAGAATGCTATAGGTGACCTTGTATGGTTGGTCAACACCAATTCAAAAATATCTTCCACTTGAACAAACATAGGAGATTACCAATTTTCCTGGAAATAGAAAGCTGGGTAGTAATTAGTGTAAGTCATTCTTTGACGTCCTGTTAAAATATTTCAGGAACTTGAATGTACCTGTTAATGATATTCCAATTGTTTGGGTACTTCAACGTGTAGGCTTCTGTCGACGTTCTCTCTATAATTACAAAATGATTTTTACAAATGTGTTCTATTTTATTATTCCTAGTAAATCCATGGTTATTATAGTAAAGAAACCGCTAAACCACACTGAAGTAGGTTAAAAGAAGTCAATTATTTTTGTTGCACTCCCTGCATCTCATCTTCCAGGGTAAAAACGTTAGAGTAAGCCTCATTATTGAGTGAATTAACGTCCATGTGAGATTATATAAAATATTAGTTGGGACTTATGCTCTAACCATGGATGCAGGAGTATAAAATCAGGAGACAGGATAGCTATCTTCCATACAGTAAATGGAATAATGGCCTCCGCATAGGAGAGTGAAATGTAATGTTATAAAAAAAGACAGTGAAGGGAAGAAAGAGGTTTTAAATTAGATGGATTGCATATCACCATTTTCGCAGGATGTTGACTAGAGTACTACTAACACGCTTTAATGCGCCATTAGTTTTTAAGTAATAGGACATCAACAAGAACCCTTAATCCCCCATTAACTCGCTAGATTTGGGATCACATGGGAGCTGAAGTTGGTCTATTCTTTATCAGGACAAATTGAGGCTCCAATGCTTGTAGATAATATTTTCCAAAATAGATTTGGCGTTCATCATGACACCCAAATATCTGGTTGATTTGGCCTCACACTATTTCATAAGGTTGATAGCTACAACAATATTTGAACTGGAAACCGCTAGTGGGAAGCGGAGCTATGATTCAATTTGACACAGTTTGATAAGTGAATTTAGGTTTAGCTAAATGATATGAGGTTCTCTTGTGGTATGGGTTTCTGCTTGACTATCTATACAACAGTTGATGGCTTCAGGAACATCAAAATGTATTGCCTCCTAGTATTAATATTGCTTCAGCTGTTCATATATTCTTAACCTCCATGTCCCGTGGCCTTATGGGCCCAAAAATGTCCATTTGTTCTGTTGGTTATGGTACCAAATATTTACGAATTTTGTATTATTAAAGAATGCTTCACATCTTTAACAATGGTATTCTTTACTAGTCAATTCAGGGTGCGCTGTACTTCCTACAGCTCATTGAAATATTGTTGATTCAGCCATTTATCATAGAGATTGTCTGATATATAAGAAGTCAGTGCTATGGTGGGAAGCCAAGACAGTATATCAGCGATCTTGTGCTTAGTATCAAGTCAAAGTTGAGTTTAAAAATCTTTTCATTTATTGCGGGGAAGGCTGACCATGGGATGGACACTTCCGAATATGACTCAGATGAGACAAAACTTAGTACCAGGGGAGGCACCCCAGAGAAGCTATGCTATCTCTTGTTGCCAGCGGGAACGCCACTTATGGGAAGGGGGAGGGAACGTGTGTAGGGGACGTAGCCACTATTGAGCACGTGTGGAGGAAGGGGTCTGATTTGATGAACCAGACTGGGAACCAGGAGAGACCAGCTGTCGGTGACGCGGTGGGAGATATCCAAACATCCACGCTTGAAAGTGATCCACCAAATGAGACTGGAATCTGTGGACAGCTTCAGGGAAGGTGGGGATGGATCCAGCGATGGCATCAAGACAATCGTGTGGATAGTCCTCATGGCGATTGCAACCACCAGAGCACAGAGGGAGGGTGGGAGGGGGGAGGCCATTGATGAAGCAAACATATCTTTTGACAGACTGAAGGGATGTGTTTGATCCTGGCCTAGCAGACGTTGGACTTCACGCCATATTACTTTAGAGGTGGGGCACTTCTCCAGGCGGTGAAACAGCGTTCCATACTGGCCACACACGACACAGGATGAGTGTAAAGCATTAGAGCGCTCAGCTGTATGATACACCCGCCTCAGGCAGCGCCACGTATGGGAGCGGACTTGAGGCTGCAACAGAGGATGGTGTGCGTATTTCCAGATAGTCTTTTGGGTCTCAGTGGAATAAGGGATGTCCATCATGTCCAGGTAGTCCACCCTGGATAGGACTTGGGGTCGAATGGGGATCACGCCATCATGGATGGGTAGCCCCTGTACCTCTTGTGTGAACTGAGGAGAGGGTCGGCCTCTTTGGGTTGTATGTCCACTAATATGAATTCTCCACTCTGCGCTTCGCATGGAGAGTAGGATTCGTTTGTAGTGGGTTTTGGTCCCGTGAGGACCTGTGGCTGATGTGTGTGATGCGAGGTATTTCATCAGGGAGTGGGGGTTTGATGGATTGTTGAGGACCAAGGCTCAGGAGAAGTTGGAGCAGGCCACGCGGGACCAGTGTTGGGATGGGAGTGTAGGAGCAGTGACGGCCGCAATCCAGGTGCCCAGGATTTTGACGGCATGGGCTTTGAAGTCAAGTAGGCCCATGCCACCATGATGATGAGGGCCAAACATGACCTCTAGCCGTACTGGTGGAGGGCGGACTGACCAAAGCCAACCTTGTAGCAAAGCATACAGGGATTTGAAGAAGCTTGGAGAGAAGGGGATGGCATGGGCTCCGAACCAGACTTTGGATAGGAGCATAGAGTTGGCAAGAACAACCCTGCCAGTGAGGGTAGTAGGGTGGGCTCTGAGAGAGGCGATTCGCTTCGTCACGTTGTCCAGTATAAGGCACTCCATTACTGCTGACGCGTATCCACCTGCCTCCAACCACACTCCCAGATGGCGTACCGGTCCTATGGTAGGTCGTGGCACAAAGGGGAGCACCAGTGGAGCGGTGTGTTTTGAGTTAGTAAGGCGTGGACGTAAGCGAGCAGATGGGCTGGGTTGGGAACTACTTGCTGGGGCCCAGCAGTTCTGAAACTGACCAAGGAGGATGATTTCAGTTTTGGAGGCGTTCAGTGCCGCGTTGCTTACCCGGGAATATTCCTGGATGAGGGCTTCAAGCGCGTGTGCATCTTTGTTATTAGACACCCCCACCACGCAATCATCTGCAAATGCCATCATCTTGACTGGGGTTTGGCCTGGCACATGGACCCCAGTGAGTTGGGCATTCACATTTCGCAGTAGTGGGTCAAGGATGAAGTTGTATAAGAGTGGGCTCAGGGGGTCCCCTTGTCGCAGGCCCCTTTGAGGACGGACTACTTCCGTTAGGAAACCTGGGCTGCGCACTGCCATTGTTGCAGATTCCATGAGTAGCATCACCCAGTTAATGAAGCGGGGAGGTAGGCGGAATTGTTGGAGGCAGGCCCTAAGGTATTCCCAGTTTACTCTATCATAGGCCTTTTGTTGGTCCAAGAAAACAAGTGCCCCAGAGGCTGTGGACTGACACACATTAGCCACAGAGTGCACGTTATCCCAAATCGACCTTCTGGGGATGAAACCAAATTGTTCTGGGGAGATGGTGGCAGATGCTACAGTCCCTAAACGGTTAGCCATGATTTTGGTTATAATTTTGGTGTCTGTTTTTGTTAGAGAAATGAGGTGCCAGTTGGCTAAGTCTAGTCTATCCACTTTCTGGAAGAGTGTGACCGTAAAGGCCTCATGTCCTCCTGGTAGG
Source organism: Massospora cicadina (assembly GCA_022478985.1). Lineage (NCBI taxonomy): Eukaryota > Fungi > Entomophthoromycota > Entomophthoromycetes > Entomophthorales > Entomophthoraceae > Massospora > Massospora cicadina. The sequence continues at coordinate 181,129 of JAKSZP010006632.1, read as the reverse complement.
AGGCGCGTTTCCAACAGGCTTTGGTTGAGTGAGGCTAGCAGCAATGGGGATATATATTTAAAATATTCCTTGTAGAACTCATATGAAATGCCATCTGGGCCTGGGCATTTTCAGTTTGGCGCACCGCGAATGGTATTCCATAATTCGTTTGGAGTAATTAAATTATTATTTCCGGGTAATGGAAAATGGTGCAGATATGAGCTCAGTCAAGAAATTCTGCCATTTCGGCCAGCTGAATTGGTTCAGCTTGGTATAACTCGGATTAATATCTTTGCATTTCGATTGCCACTTTGGCTGGTGTGTCCACAATAGAATTATCCAATCTTCGCACCTGTGTGTAGGCCACACTCTGACGTGGTGCAAAATTTTATTGAAGAAGTATGCGGTGCACTTGTCACCTTTAGTGATTCATGTGGCCCTGTATTGGACACAAACCCGATGTTTGTGTTGCCTTTCAAGTGCGTTGAGGTGGGTGGCTGCCTCCACCCACTTCTGGCCCCATGCAGGGCTATATCCTGAGGCTGGAATGTTGGACTCCAATTGAACCAATTCCACCAGCGCGTGTGATATAACCACCGATGTGGCTCATGAGCGTCTGGATGAGAGATGGTGATAGTGGCGGATGGTGTCTTCTTTGAAAGTTGCCCATGTGGAAATGGGGTCCATGCAAAACGGTGCAACAAACAATTTTGCCAAAGTTGCCTCTTCCACCCATGTGGAAAATCCTGGTGATGCGAGCTCTGGGGGCATATTTTGCACCAATGTGGGGCCTTTGCAACTGTGACGGGTAAGTGGTATGTTATTGAGACCAGTCGGTGGTCAGAGAATTCCATTTTCGTTGTTTTGAAGTGGGAGATGTGGGGTAGGAATTTCGCCGGCGCTAGAATAAGGTTGATGCGGGTCATGTACCTTAATTGGCCATTGTGGATGTGGGGATGCATCATGTTTTTGAGCAGGCGGGCATGTTGTGGCAGCGCGTCCATAAATCAAGGGTGGCTTTTAGAACACGTATTTCTATGTGACCCTGTGGGGCGTGGGGTGAGGGCGGCCACAGGTCCGTTGGTGAGGTTAGCCAACAGTTCATGTCGCCAATTAGGAAAGAATTGGGGGTAGCGGGAGGGATTTGACCGACGAGATAAATTCCTGATGCTCATGTGCACCGTTTGGGGCATAAATGTTGACGATTGTGTGTGCAACATTGGCCCATGAGAAGGTGACAACGAGCACTCAGCCATTTAGGAATGTTTCTGAAGATGTAAATTTGAAAAAATTGTTTTTCTAAATTAGCACCCCACAGTGCTTTGACCAAAAAGATAGGGATGGTAGGAGCCACTGTTTTCCAAGCTTCCTCGGAACCTCGTGGACAGTGGGACTCCTGGATGGCCAGGATATCCACGGGTAGTTTGTATTGTAAAAAACTCAGTTTCCTAGCCCAGGATGGGGAGGCCTTGAGTCTGGCGATATTCAACATCCCTAAAGTGAGGGTTTCCCCCTTTGCACCTTAGGTGCGGGGGTGGGCCCCAAGGCCCACCAGCCTCTTCTAGGTCCCCACGGGCTTTTACAGCAGCATGGGTGTTAGCAGCAATACTATCAGAGTTTTTGTTGATTTTTGGTGAAAGAGTCACGTTGGCTATGGCCTTCACTTTTTGTTTTCCCAACGTCAGACGAATTTTTTGCGGTGCGGATAAGTTTGGTGCACCGTCGAGTGGGGCAAAAAAATTTTTTGGTTGGGATAGGTCCCAAGTCAGTTTCAACCGAGGCTTGGTTGCAGCAATTGGGTGAGATCAAATCTCCCATCAGATCCTCAGATTGAGTGGCCCATTTGGCATGGGCCTCCCAATCTGATTGGGTGATGGATTCCTGAGTTGCTTCCACCACGAAGGTTTCAATGTCCTCCTGGCATTGTGAGTGTGGGATGGTGGTGGTGGCCTTGGCTGCTTCCTTGGCTGCAGTCCTATGGGCCTGCTTGGCCTTCTTCCACTCCTGTGGGGAGATGGGCTTTACCAATAGGTAGCAGCCTTGTGCTCCCCACGGGAAAGCCTCCTTGGTGCTTGCAGTTGGTTTTTAGTGCGCCTCTCCGCTGGCCATGGCCACCGAGGGGTGCTCTTGGAATGTGACACCCTCTTTGATGGGGCATGCGTGCGCCTTATGGCCAAACACATCACAGTGGGTGCAAATGGGGGGCGCACTGTCCACGGTTACCCAGAATGGGTGGGTGGTGTGCCCTGCGATGTCAATAAAGGTGGAGTGCGGGATCTGGGTTAGGTCCTTCATGATCTCCTCTGTTGGGGTCAGAACTGCGATGGCTTTGCCGGTGCACAGGTGTGGCATCAGCGTGAAACGTTGCATTTTGAAAGATTGTATTTCGCCATATATGGCAAGACCATCTTTCAGGTGTTGCTCCAAAATGTCACATTTTACCGTAGTAGGCAAAAAGTCAAACGTGAGGAAAATTTGGTTTAATTTTGTCCATCTGGTGCATTTAGTTTCGACGACCTGTTGCCCTTCGGGGAGGTCAACCACTATGTGCACTGCTGCAGCCTCATCTGCTGCTATTTTGCTTTTGAAACCTAGGTCCAGCCAACCGCGACATGGAGTGAGGTGCAACATACACCACGGTTGGGAAAATTTTGTGTACATCTTCACAAAATTTTTCCCATAGGGCCATTTTTTGGATGTCCAGATACACACAGACTCTGAATTCCACCGACGAAAGTGGCTGGGAATGTGGCGTGTTGATGTACTGGTTGCATCATGCTTGCCACGTGAGTATCTCCGGGGAAATTGTGACCGCCAGTTTTTTAGATTTTTTTCTATTCTGCCAGATTCTATGGGGCGTTTTCAAATGTTAGAGGCCGCAGGCCTTCCGCCTGTTCCTCTTGCCTTGCTTGCCCAACTGCTCCCAGACATGGGCGCAGACTAATCCCCTTTATGAGATTATCAAACTAGATTTAGTCTTGAATTGAATGGGTTGCAAAAGTGTTTGCAACGAGAAAGAAAAGTTGAGTTTAAAAATCTTGGACATTATTCTTTTATCAATGCTCCAGTTGCCTTATGGCTCTTGAGGGCTTACAGCTAACTAAGGGAAGAGTGGTCAGTATCACCTTAAAGGTTTGCCATAAATGAAGGACCCTAAAATGTTTATATGAATAAATTAAAGCTATGAATTATTATCTGGTCACAGTGTTACTCCTTTTGTGTACATCTAAAATCTGGATGCATTAGCCATATGGTGCTCTATTCCCTCATTGTCAAGTTGAACTAACACAGCTCACACATCAATAAGGGTATAAAATATAGAATATATGGTTTATTAGTATTTAGGAACATAAGCACTGGTGCATAGGCTAAGCAAGTACAAAGCTTTTTGAAAGCCAGTTGGCTGTCTATTATCTACTTAATTTGATACTGCTATGCAGAAAATGCAATAAAGGTGCCCTATTTTACTGAAATTCTCAATAGATTGCATTAGTATCCAATTAACCCTAAGTGGACCTGGAAGTACCGCTATATAGTAGGTAGCTTCATCGTATAGATGGCCACTATACTAGCCAGCTGAGGCTGTAAGCCCTGCTTTTCATTAATGAATCCTAAAAACTCAAGTTTCTCCAAGAAGAATTTATTTTTTAGTTTATTATTAAGATCAGCTTCAGAGAGCCAGTGAAACAATTCCTCAACTGTTATATATGTTTGCTAACCATTTCAATTATATGTTGTATCAATTAAGTACACTAAAACACAGGAGATATAGGGTCACCAAATATACTGTCCATGGCCTATTGGAAGGTAGCAGGGGCATTACACAGCCCCTGCGGCATCCTTGTGAGTTGAAACAGTTCTTGAGTTATTATTGCGCATCTATTCTTCTCCTCTCTTGTATCTCAACCTGCCAGTATCCAGAGATTAGGTTCATAGAGGAGAAATATTTTATCTGGATAACTGGTTGAGAACGTCGTTGATTCTTGGAAGATGATAGAATTTTTTTCATAATATTTGTTGATAATTTGGTAGTCAATCAATATGCTATTAAAACCGTCTTTTTAAATTAATTAAAACAGGTGGCGCCCATGGGCTTTTATATGGTAATATCATTCCTTTTTAGATTATACTATATATTTCCATTGACAACTGCATCCACCTCATTGGACCAACAGATAGCATGAATATGGATTGGCAGATAATTATGCTGTTGATAAGTTGAGGAACGTCCTATGCGCACCCCAGTTTAAGCTATCTGCGGCAAAGAATTTCTTATAACTTTCATGTCACAATTTTCTGATACTTTTATCTTTTCAGAGCAGTTGAGATTCTGTGAGGTATAAGTGAACAAACGGCATAATGGTTTTTTTATCTTAAATTTTAAAGGTTTTGAATTCATGCACATCTCTTAATTCTTACGTTGTAGAATATAGACAAAGGTGATGGTTTATGCTGTTTTACACAAATCAGGTAAAGGTACAAAAATTCAGTAGGACGCTGATTTCCACATGACTCAGAATTATGAGCCTAGGCTTGATGACAAGTTCTCTTTGTGATCAATTGAAAAGTGCAAACACTTCGCCATATAGCCTTGGTATTATCATAGATTGATATCTGTGCCTTGTATGAATGGGTGGATGGGTGATATAGTTATGATCCGACCAGCCCTCAGCGGAAAACCTTCGAATTGAAAATCTGGTGCAGTAATTTCTGGTTCAGCTATGTTTCATTTAATATTCTTTATTTACAATCCCATCCTTAAGACAGCTAACGCAAAAAGGTGAAAGCCGCTCATGCTGTCAGCTTTTGCTTCTATAGTACATCAGGATGTTCTGATCAAGAATTTCTAAGGTGAATTCCTCAATTTTAATGTTTTTCTCCGTAGGTCCTCATAAAGGAAGATATAATGAAAAAAGTGTAATATTATTTTGCAGGATGTTTTCAAGGGCTAATACAATCATAGATTTAAAGTAAATGATAGCGCGCTGTAAGCCCCTAGAAAAGTAGCTAAATTATAACATGCAGTTTATATTTCTTGTGGTGTTTGAGTCCTGTAATAGCCCAATTTTTTAATACTTAGTAAAAGCAATGTTAATTGATGCCCCTTTGTCTATTGTAGCTCTAATAATTGACCTTTCCTACGCTAATATCAAAATATGTACATTCAAAGTTTTAATTATTATTAACCTTGCTAGGTTAAAGAAAATCTTTTCAGCCTGGCCCAACTAGGTCTGTATCTTTTCACTGAGTTGGGGGCTGTTTTTTCTTTAATTCATTTATAGAAATGCACACATTGAATCTTTATAATTTTTGGCATATCGCAGAAGACAGCAGGTAGTTTGTACTTCTCCAGTTGCTGGACGTAGGGCTTTGTACCAATCCATTGCCCGTTCCATGTTCTTTTTATGAAAGCAAGTGGTAGATACTAATACTATGGCAATAACAGACTGGAGAGTTGGCGGCTCTGAGGCGCAGTTCATATGTAACTAATTTATGTTGGCTGGGTGATAACTTATTTTATTCTTTTCTTTTTGGATAGGCTGAGTTCCAATGAAAATAGAATATCTCCTTTCTAATACACTCACTATTTCCCTTTTTTCAATGACCGCTGATCCCACGTGATAAACCCTAAACTTGAACACTTTGTGATTGTTTGAATTTCATAGTAATCCCTTTTGCCACACAGGTTGCATATAATGTAGCACACATCAGGTTTCTTGGGCCTTATGACGTTTATACAGTTTATTTTGACTCCTTATTGAAAAGCTTCTTCCTGCAATCTCAATTTTTGTGACAACTTTTATTACGCACATTGAAGGTTGCAACGCAATAGCATAGTAGTTCACTATATTTAATATGTTATGTTTGTTGTTTAAACAGATGGCATTACTTGTTACAACTCTTTATAGGGCTCACAGGAGTTGTTTAGGGCAAATTGAGCGTCATAGAATTTTAAAACCTAAGCACTAAAAAACGCTTAGGCCTCAAGGTAAAAGCAATAAAAATCCCCGGATTTGCTCTTTTTAAGAGATGTATTAAGGGATGCAGTTTTTCTGGTAGTCAATACTTCTGCCCATCGTAGCTCTTTTATTATGATGTCCTTTTTGAATTTTTTAGGTCATTTTGACCTTAATTTTGGCATTATAAATTTTTGGCTATCTTAGTCTATTGAGTATACTAGTGTTGCCAGCCTGGTCCTCTCGCGTGAACCATCTAAACTAATATTAAATAATGACAGAAATGTTTGTATATGCCCCTTATTATTGAACTTTTTTTAGGTAATAGGGTTATTATGGTATAGGCTGGTATCCTTGTTTGCTCACTATATCATCGTTGTCATGGTATGATGTTAGAAAGAAATTTTTGTGCCAGAGTTTATTAGCTGAGGCTAATGATCCTGCGATTTAAACAGGGAAAGCTGGAATGGCTTTGTTGTTAATTGAAGCTGTTGAGAAAGCGTGGGTTAGGGTTCTCAGAATAGCAGTTCTTGTCAATTTGTTGAGTTAGAAAAAATGTCATGGAAATATGGATATTCTACCCATTGGACACTTTTTTGTCCCAAGAATCTAGGTCCCTCAGACTATGTTTCATGTATCAGTAGATATAGCTTTTGATCAGCTGGATTTAGGGCCCTTCTGACATCTGCAAAGGTCTCCCCTGATTTTTCCAGATCTGATCCAACTTATCAGATAGGTAATGGCACTTGAACTCCACATTTTAATCTATCTATTTACTTTAGTTCCATTGTAACAAGCTTACTTCTCACGGCAGTGATCACCTCAGTAAAATACGATACTTCTGGCCCTGGTCTTGCATTAGGTCATTGAATAATCAAATTAATAGTATAAGTTTTATAAGATTATACTACGCCATCCAGATCTCAATCTAGGGCGCAAAGATTGCATAGTCTATCATCTGAGCTCTTTTTAAGATCCTGTATTGGTTGTTGTGGTCAATTACAACGCATAAAAAGTTAACCATGTTAAAGGTCTATCTCTTCAACTAGATTATTGATATTATGACTGGTCTGTGCATGGAATTCTTTCTCAGCAGCTTTAGAAACTGTATGTCGCGCATCCTTCATTCTCAAACATTCTATAGCTTGACCAAAGTTGTGTGTTACATCCACTAACCATCGCACTGAGGCTCCTAAATGGTCCTTTACTTACACTATGATATTTGACATATTGCTTTTAAACTGATAGTTTAATTGATCTACTTTTTGATTGGCCTTATTTGTCCAATGTTGGTTATGAAGGATGGCAGTATAGACCTACCAAAAGGTACCATCTAATTGTTCCAATTATAGTTGTTTTTCTCACTGTTGAGCCTCTGTGAACTTGACTAATCCATTGATTTTGATGTTCTGAAGGGCTAGTATCCACAGAGTAAGTTAAATGGATGGGAGTATGTAATGAGAAATTATCTCAACTATCTGTGCCTGAGAGACAAGCTTTTCAGTCACAGTAGAAATCATCATTTCTTGGAACAAGTGATAGCTTGCATGTAGGTTTTCTTAGTTTCTATACTCCCTAAAGATCCTCAAGTGATCCACATTGATGGCATCAGAAGAGAGGAGATACCATTGGATTAGCCAACCCATGAGTTTATTGACATATTCATAGGGCACATTGGACATTAAGCCTAGTGTTAGGAAGCTAATGGACATACTGGAACGAGTTCCATAGTTGAATATTAATCACTTCAATGTACAACTTTTTTTAGTACTAGTCAATGTACAACTTGGTAAGATAAAAGTGAACTTGATTTAATCTCCCATATCCATAGGTGGACGTGTTATTTATACAAAGCTGATGGCGAAGCATATTGGTTCATGTCTCTTATAATTGTTTAGTCTATAGTGTTGTCCAAAAATGGCCCATGTAGTGAGCACTAGTATGTTGCAACTGAGGTTACAACCAGAAAAAGTAAGCTCAGGTAAGGGTTAACTCAAAAGGACCTGCTATATGAATACAGGGTACCTCAAAGTAAAACTTTTTAAATGGGACAAGATGCATCATTTTTACTTAGTGTATTGTCTCAAGCCTCAAAGCAGTATAAGTTAGCACTCCCAGTTTTAAAGAACTGTCATACTAGTGATGATAATATAGTTCAAGAGGGAATTGTAGAGTCTCAAACATTTTATTGCCTGTTAGTTTACAATGTTGTGACCTCTGGTATTCTTACCTATGTATATCCCCAATATATGCTCCTGGTATTTGGAATTTGCTTGATTTTTTGGTCTTCTCTGCAGCGCCTGCCTTCTAGAATAATCCCATTTTTAGTCCTATAATAGGTTTTTGACCCCACTGTAAGGCTTGATGTTCAATAGATCAGATATTAATAATAAATCAGGTTCATCATTCGGAATAAAGGCGGAGCTCAATAGATGAAAATAATTACGTCAGAATTGCCAGATAAACTAAATAAATATTATTGAAAAGAATGGGAACATAATGGGACTCAAGGGCACAAGGGCAATACGAAATATATCTAAAGGCAGTTGAGTTAGTGGTCTATTAGATGGCAGGTAAATAGGATTCAATATAAAAAAATGAAGGTGTGCGGTGGCAAAATCTATGTGATATTAAGCTTTGGCTCATAAAAAGGGTGGAAAAATGTTTGATAGCATATTAATAGTATTTGATCTACCCGACCATGCAAATGGTGCAACGGCAATATTTATGCTATTTTAGGGCGCAACTAATATTAAGTTGGTGAAATGTATGATGGCAGATCAATAATACATGTTATACTGAAAATGCAGGCAATGTGGCGGCTAGTTTCGTGAGGATATGTATTGGGACTTCAGGGAGACTGAAGTCTAGTTTTTCAAATATTGCAGAGTTAAACAGAGAAAGTGATTAGGATCTAACGCTTGTCATTTCAGAGCACCTATAAAAACAGAGGATACTAGGCTAGATAGAAGCCAGAGGTTCTGAGAGAGTAAGTTTTAGTACTAAGTCCTGTTAGCTTGGGCAAGCGTGGAGAGTTGGAAAGCAAAAGAAATTTCTGGTACAGTAATATCTGGAGACTTAACCTTAAGCTTCAGAGTCCCCCTAAGAGCAAGAAAAAACCTTATATTGAGCCTAATTGAAGGTGGAGCTGTAAAAGTTATTTTATTGGGTAAGTAATTAGCATCCTGATTAGTATTAGTAATACAAGAGATAAAATAAGGGATACAAAGAATGATCAGAGCATACCCAGGTGGAACTGTGAAAAGATTAAGAAAAATTATTCTGAATCTTTTACAAGATAAAGTGAAGTAGGCACTCATAAGATAAGGCGAAGTTAGGGATAAGGTGAAATAAGTTGAAAAAAATCATTTCTAAAATAGAGAATTATAGTTGAGATAGGGAATATCATCCTGGAGTATTGACTAGTGGAGCTTTTTGGTGGCGATTTACCCCAAATTCATCATCTGGGGAATTTAATGATATTAATTGAATAGGGTCAATCTTAAATAACTTAAAGTTAATATTTTTGAGACTTTGGCCTGACAAAGAATTGAGCACTATACCAATTATAGTAAACGTGTTTGAGATTTCCCAAAGTAAATAATAAATTAAAAAGCCTCAAGTCTAGGCTTCACTCAAACTATCAAGAATTCTGACAGTATGTTAAAGGTCATTCTTGTATGGTTATTCAACACCATTATTCAACAATTAATCTTTTTCATCTTTATTGGTAATTTTTAATTTGCATTTTTTTTAAAAACTTGTAGTAAGTAAACTTTTATTTTTATAAAACCATTATTAATCCTTTCGCCTTGGTCTTTGATAGTGTAAATATTTTCTATGCTTGTATTATATGATAGTAAGACTCTCCCAACAAATGGGTAACTTGCGTGCACAGCTTGCATATATGTATCACATATATAAAACAATAACATTTTTAGTTTGGTAAAGAAAATTGTTTGTGAGCATCCATTCTCTTCTGGCTCACCTTATTATGAACTGTAGCATAATATGATTAAGAATAAAATTTAATTTAAGTTTCCAGCTGAAGGGTCACCATAAGCAGCATAGTTAACTGCTTCTGCTATACATTTACCATTTATAGAAGAGGTTGAAGGTTAAGATGTTTACTATATAACAACCTAAAAGGAGATGTCTAATGCTACTATGGTGTCTAATGTTGTCTATGAACACCATAGCACCAATAAAATTAACCCACTGCGAGGGTAAATCACTGGAATTATTTCAAAGAATGCCAACAATGATACCTTGTACATGTTGTACCATCTCAATATTCTCAGATTAATAATGTGAAAAATAATTCTTTAATGGCCACCAGTTCATGAAACCATTATTTATTTTAGTTGTGAATTTTTTCTGTTATCTGTATGACTCTTCTGAAGATAATCATGATTATAAATTATTATAACATGTGATAGATAAAGATGTTGTCAGATTCTCATGCTTTGTATAGCTCTTGCTTCCACCCATTTGTTCAGGTGTTTGACGACAATAATATTTTTATTATTCAAAGACTCAACGGTAACGGCCTAATTCATTTAAACCAGTGTGCTACACCCTGTCTGGTTTAGATACTGACACTGAACCCTTAGGTGCACTAGCTTTAATAATTTACATTAATGCTATTTCTCATTAATGTTTTATATGTATATTTGCATCTAATTCAACAGTAGAAACCATCTTTTATTCAGTAATATAATCAACCTACCATTTACTACAAACTTATGAGCTTAAAAAACGATTCATTAATTTATATGTCTTTGAGTATTACACTTCAGGCATCTTCCCTCATCAAATACAATACTCCTTTTTAGCATTCCACACCATATTTCTATGAAGAATATCATGTATCTTAAAATTGTCCAAATAATTTCCTAGTATTTTTTGTGGAGTTGGTCCACCAAATCACTCAAAACAATGACAATAGATTTTACAATAATCTGTCTGCATTTTGATGAGCTAAGCCAGATAACTTTAAGTAATTTTGTAGTAATATGCTTATAACTTCAGTAAACAGTAATATTGTTGCCCCTCTGATTCCTCAGGGGTATAAATCCATTATATGATACTGTAGTCCATCACTACTTCTAATTTTGTACCAAAAATAGAAACTTAAGTTTGTTTGCAGGAGAATATCACTTCTGAACATTTTTACTTGAACATAATAATTACCTTTGTAATTATCAGCCTTTGGATGAGATCATCAATGTGATCTTTACACCATCATCTCCATCGTGTGATAGACCACCAACAATTGTGGTCAGCAAGGTGTCAGTCTGCACCACTTATAAAAATTATAAAATCAGAGTACCACAGGACAGGTACCATACTTAACTTTTTTTTTCTAATTGTTAGTGCTTGTTGGATTTAAATCACTAAAAAGCTGAATGTTGCCATGAAGGGGGTGGAACTATTGATTACTTTAAGAAAACTAAGTAAAGTTCCAGTTATACCCTATCTTTAAGTGTAATAAGAATGTCTGTAACTTTCCTATTACAGGAGGGGTGATGTGGGATTCAAAACCTAGATCACCAGGAATTTGCTACCAAACCTAAAAGGAAAAGTCACTAAATATGGTGCTCTCGCCTAGATGGCCAAAATATAATATTAAGTGTTAGTGAAAGCTAGGTAGCATAAGAAGAGGAGAACTAATTTGACCCCAAGGAGAAGTTTATGCCCAACTTATGATCACGGTCTGGGCCTTATAAAGCCCCAATCAAAGTATTTTCAGAATACATAAATGCGGATAAAAATCAGCATTTTTGTTCAAAAGTCCATGACTTATGTTGTTTATAACCACCTTAAAGAGGTCTGCAGATAGGCTTTCCTAAAAAAGTCATAAGATAAGAATTTGTTTAATTTTTATCTAAAAATGAAATCAACTAACAGAGATTTTGTACTGACAAAAACATTTTTAATGAATTTGAGAGAAATCAAGATCATTTTTCCACGGCACTCAGTCAAAAAACAAACAGAATCACATCAATATTGATGGTAGTGCAGTAGCTCAGCTATGCCAAATTTAAGCTTTATACGGAAGGCAAATATTTTTTAAGTAACATTGCAATTAGTGTTTTTGATCAATCTTTCTGATGGAAATCAAGTAAAGACAAATTCTTGTTAATAGTATAGTTTGTTACACTTAAAGCCATAAACGTCACATTTATTAATAATCATGCGATTTTATGGTACCAACTTGGGAATGCTTTGTCCTTACAAAGGTTGATACAAGATATGTTTTAGATCGGGTAAGGTGGCCAACGAAAGCCTTTACCTAGCAATTCCGCATTGTTCTTGTGGGTGATACCAGTAGTTATATCATAAGAATGTTTTTACCTTCCAGCTTTTGGGGCACCCCCATTCAAGGAAATTGCAAGAGAGAAGTTTTTATGTATTAAGGTTGACTCCATGCGACGATCATAGGGTTCAAAATGGGACCAGCGGCTTTATGAATTCACTTGTAGAAAGTGTAAATCAACTCCTGAGCATGGGTGCAATTGCAATCTGAACCCTGCTGATCTTTGCTGCTAAGACCATCCAAATTATCAGATACTTTAGACGTCTCTTTACTTCAAGGTAGGCCACAATCTCCTCTTTTTCTTACTCTGGTGACCCCTTTACAAGGAAATATTCTGGAGTATCAGGAGGGGACCTTAATCAGGTTTATCTTACTTTAATGGAACGTGGCAAAGATTCAAATTTTGGTGGAGGATCAGATTGGTAAAAGGCATTAACACTTTTATATAGTGCGTTAGGGCCCTATCCTCTTTGGTCTCAGATTCTTGCTTGGTTGTATTGTTAAAATATTCCAGTTTATAGCATTGTGAGGTCCTCAGCCTTAATTGGGACATACCTGTCTCTTACTAACAGAGTATTTTCCTGATTGGTTCATATGGCGGCATACATTTTGGTATTTGCCTATTGGGGCACTTTCTTAATGAACTTTTCAATGTCACAGCTTTCAATCTGGAGCCATAAATGGGTTCCATGTTGATTTATGGGTAAAACATAGTTGGTGAACAATGCCATAAATTATTTCATATTTTTATTATCAAAGACCTATGTGACAACTCAAAGAGCCCTATTCCAACGATTTTAGTAACATTTTTTTATTATTCAAAAATAAAGAAACATTAACTAAGTGATAATGGTGGCATTTATAAAATATTAATAATCAAATGACAAAAAAATATTTGTGCACTTTTGACCAGGTCTCAGGACCCAATATAATACTAAGTTTTATTTTTAAAATAGTAATGAATACCTTGTGTTGTTTCCCATTTTTGCACAATATTCTAAATATGACAAAAAGTATTTTCATCAGTTTTGTTTTTATGCTAATTTAATGCTATGCCAACTAATTCCTCTTTCCTCTTGACATCAATTTCAATAAATTTTAGAAAAAAAGTCAGTTTCCCACCTCAGCCTTACCACACCAATCCCCAAATTTTATGTCCTCAGATCCACCACCTGCTAGCGTTTACTGCCCAGCAGGCAAACGCGTGCAGACTGGCTCAACAAGTCTGCCAAATACATCTGGCCTTTATGTCCCTCCAAGAGACTTAGCATTCCACCTGGAACGATTCTACCCAGCCCAACCCATCTCTTAGCTCTACCCCAATCCAATTTTCACTTTTACCTCCGCGTTAAGTACAGACATCTCATCCTGTACATTAAGAAAGCAATAATTGAGCAGGCAACGGCCACCTTTTCACCAGCAGGATTTATCAACTTCTGCCCTTACAAGGGCTACTTCAATATTGGATTTTCTACTGAAGAGGATGCGGATGCTGCAGCATCAATGCCCATAATTTACAAAAATACAACCATTACCACCACCTGAACACGCCTCCCAGATGATACCACACTTGTGGTAACCTTTGCACACCTTCCCTCACACCTTCCCCCTAAAACACTTTATAAGGAGTTGATGTCAGGTTGTCCACGTATGGCGAAAACCCTATCCTCAAACCATTGTCACAAGTGGTGCTGAACGCCTCAAGGCACCTTGGGCAATGGCTACCGTTACCCCTCACCAGCTGAACATGGCCCAGAACATCCCAACTTGAGCCTATATCCCATCTGCACCCAACCATTTCTTTTGGGCCAGCACTGACAATGGTCGCACAATTTGCCCCTCTGCTATGAATTGGACCACACCAAAAAGGCATGTCAATACATTCCCCAAACTGTGAACACGGCCAACTCCACCCATGAGGCCACACCAACAGCGTTTGAGGGGAATTTTGGCTGCCCCACCCCACCGGCCATTCACTTAAATCAGAAGCAAAATTTAGTACCTCAAACCCAAGCTGGGCAATGCATACCCATGCCAACCAATTGGGTGCAGACTTGGACCACTGTTCGATCCAGAAAATCTCCCGCCCCAAAACCTACCAAACCAAAACTCACCTACCAACATATCTTCCCAAATCAACCAAAATCCCTGAAAACTATTAGAGGAAGTGACTTAATCTGGGGAAATTGTCCCACCTCCAAATTATCCTATTAATTTAACACCTTATCTGAATTCAGACTTTGATACCCCAGCCCAAAACAACTGATATGTCCCCAAACTCAAAACCTTATTCCAAAGTGACCACAACCTTGCCATGGTCATGGTGGCCACACCCAATAACCCCCGTTTTTGCATACTATGTGAGAAATCTGTTTGCAAACTTAAAAAGGGCTGTACCCCCTTGCTCCCCTCCAATTTTCCTGCTGCCACAAAAGAGGAAATTCAACTCCTCTATGAAACTGCCACCACCGCTGCCAAGCATGTTACTAAACTGGCAGATATTTTTCCATCCACACTGTAACAATCAGAAAAACCCCAGTTCTGCTGCCATAAATTAAAGCAATACTACAGCGCACAACAACCAACTGAAGTAGCCTACCCAAGTAGGGAGAGGTTTGGGGCAAAGACAGCGCCAAACATTCACTTACTATTGGTTGGTTATGCCAAGTCCCCTAGGGGAGTTTGTCTGAAACCAACCTACTCAAAAAACTCCTCAATGAGGGACTAGACCAACATCTAAGTGAGGTATACAAACCCTTAAACAACCTTTATTTTATTCAAGATAATAATACGACCTAATGACCAGAGCTCGTCTGGTGGAGCAACTGAGAAAGCTCCCAGGAAAGGGAATGCTAGGGGTAAAATTCTGGAGTGAACTTCAGAATAAGCAGGCGCGCCTTATAAAGGCAGAACTTTGGGAGCCTTGCCCAAGTTATTGATTAGGCTTGCACAAGCATAATCTACAACTTGGATGAGGCACAACCTAGCACCCAAAACGACTGGACCAAAAATAATTATAAAAACGATCTGATTCAGATTCAGAAAATCCATATTTGAGTTGGAATACAACAATCGAGTCAAACTTGACTGTTACATCACCCCCACTTAGAGGAGGGCCCCTCCCCAAAGAGGGGACCCACAGCGGAAGGCTGCCACAATGAGGGCTTCCTGGGGCGAGTTACCTTAATCCCAAGGAAAATAGCCTGGATAAACTCCAGGACCCTCAAGGAAACAACAAATGGTGAGAGAGAGTGAATTGGGACTGGGCTGCTGGAATCAGCCCACCCGGCATGAGGTTGCATGACCAGAACATGGCTCTGTCGCGCCCCCACCAGGCTCCCATTGGTGATGGTCTTCCCATCACAACTGGGAAGGCGCTTTCGCCAAGAAAATTTGAGAGTTACACGTGGTTCAGTGCAGCTGAATGGCCCCAGCCCAAAGCTGCACGCTCAGCACTTGGCTGCATTGCGCCCATCTCCTGAGCTCCCATTGAAAATGGTCTTCCCATCCTGAACAAAAAGGCGCTTTGGCCAATAAATGTGAGAGAAGTGCATGGTGCAGCGTGGCTTGATGTCCGACCACTTTCCAGGTGGTCCATCAACGGGTGAGGGGGCCCTGCTGGGACAAGTCTTTCTGGTGCCACCAAATCCTATATGTATGTGGGAGGCCTTACTGAGAAATTGAACTGACGGTCACTTTAGATCCAGGGTTGGTCATCAGTCACCAGCTCCCACCGGTGCTTGTTCCTCAACAACTGGGACCAAGTGAAACTGATGTTAGAGAAACTGGGGATTGGCAGCGTGTAGCGCACTATGACTTTGGAATAATATAATGATTGGAAAAACCCCAGTTCAGAATGCCATATATCTAAATTATACTCTGGACCATGACAACCAACTGAAGCAGCCTAAATGAGTAGGGAGAGGTTTGGGGCACTGACAGCATAAAACATTCGCCTACTATTGGTTGGTTATGCCAAGTCCCATTGGGTTTTGATCTAAAACCAACCTACTCAAAAAACTCCTCAATGAGGGAAAAGACCAACAGGTATGTGAGGTATGTGAACTTAAAACAACCTTTATTTTATTCAGGGTAATAAAACGACCCATGTACAGAGCTCGTCTCGGGAGCAACTGACAATTCTCCCCAGGAAAGGGAATGCTGGGGTAAAATTCTGAAGTGATTTTTGAAATGGGCAGGTGCACCTTATAAAGGCAGCACTTTGAAGGCCTCGCCTGATTTATTAATTAGGCTCACACAAGCTTAATCAACAACTTGGATGAGGCACAACACAGCGCCCAAAATGACCAAACCAAAAGTAAACTAAAAATGATCTGACTCAGATTTGGAAAACAAATTCAAGTTGGAATGTAACGATCAAGTCAAACTTAATTATTACACAAATGCGCCACAAGACAAATACTGTGAAATAAGAACAACTTCTTAACAACCACATACAGGCCAAACACCACATTGCCAAACTCATAGAGGCTTTTCTCAAGCCCAGATCATTGATCTCAACAACTATCTACTTCAACTTGACACTCATCCCATGGATGCCCCAACCCCCCTTATTCTCAGAATTGATCTGCCTCTACAATGCTGAGCCTGATGATGACCCACCCAATCCACCTCCCCTCTGCCATGATGGGATAAGCAGCTCACCGCTATGTCACCTGTGGGTAATTTTCTTATTTCGTTTTGTGTCTTGCTGCCCAAAAAGGGCGGTCAGTCCATTTTTATTTTTAGTTAATTAGCCTTGGAGTTTCAGTTTTGGTATTGTCCACTGTGTGTGGTCAGCAAGCACAGTTAAATAAAATTAATGGTATCCCATTTAGACTTGCCCTTGCTCTTGATTTCTCGACTATCGTTTACCTGATTGATTCCATTGAAGGGAAATAAAAGCCCTTGCATGCTGGATAATACTTTTAATTGTCGCCAATTGGGCATTTGTGTTTATGTTGGGGTATAATTATCACAACTGTTGCAGCCTTTCCCTAAGATTATTTATGCAAAAGTCAACTTTCATTGCTATCTTCTTCTCACAGCTAGTTTGTTTTGCCAGCTCTATACTTCTCAAACTCCACTGGTGTTGGTAATACTTGACTTGCTTCCTAGTTTTTAAATCAAATTTGGAATAATATCATAGCCCTGTTATTAAATTTTAACTTAAAATGGAAAGTATTAAAGTCAACATCTTGGTTTGCCCATTTAAACCTTTTCCTGATTAAGCATTCCTTTTCAAAATCTTACTGTACAATAGTCAATGATTGCCATCACAAGGCACTACTGCATCTTTAATGAAGTGATTTAATTATATATATTATTTGCTTACTCTAAATAAAGGTTTCTTTATTTGCCAATATTTACTGTTTTTAATTTAGAACTTATGCGTAGTCTAACTTATTTAAAAAATGAGAACTTTACCAATTAGTCATGTTATATAATAGAGCCAGAATTGAACCAGCCAACTATAACCTGTTCAGGTAGCGAGTAAAGGGCTTTTCTTTACATAAGTGGTGCTTACTACAGGGGCATTAGTAGCAAAAAAATAAATATTGACCTACAATGGACCTAGCTCAGGAAGTAGAAAATGGCGATAATAATTAATCCATCATGTCTTATGCTAATCTTCCTTTTCCTAACAGAATGACTCTGGGCAAGATTTTAATATTACCTCAGTTTGAATGATTTAAGACTTATATACTCACCGCGGAGCAGCTGAGACAGATTGAGGACATGCTACTCTGGAAATTTAGCTCTTTGTCCATTCTTAATCTGGTCTAGTGCTGCCTTTAACTTATCATTGGAAGAAATAAGACCAGATGATTAATCAATATGAGCTTTTTCAGTCTCTGAGGCGTAGCCAAATACTACAAGAAGCTAATAATTTAGCCCAGATGAGACAATAATTTGTGGAGATTTTATCCCACCATGTGAAGTTTGCATTTTACTATTTTTCACCACCATAATATATTCATGAAAGGTCTAACATATATCAACAAAAAAGGAAGCGCTGCAGGACCTGAGTAGACATCTTGAAACTATCTTCTTAGGGATGCGCCAGGCTGTTAATGACAACTGTTGGGATTTCAACCAAATGAATCCTTCCAATAGTATCCGAATTAGGGGTTTTGGCTAGTCGGGTGTAATTGCTGGCTAATCGCCTAGTTCAATACTATTTAATATTATATGTTTGTTCAAGTTTAGGCTTGATGGAAACTGCGTTCGCCGCTAAAATGCCATCCAAAGGTCATTGTGAGAATTTTCAGCGGAAATCTGATGAATCCGTTACAACTCGTCCAAAATGGTTCCATTGTCTAATTTGAAGCATCAGCAACTCATGCCAAGGATGCTCAAATTCTTATTTACTTATGATTTTATATATGATCGACCAGTAACTTATGCTGAGGATGGATTTACCTAGTATTAATTCGGTGATCAGTGAGCAGATCTGGAGGGAATTACTATGAGTATGAATGAAGAAAGTTTATGATCTGATAGAGAGTTTGGGATCATGAGGCTGATGGGATTTCTGGAAGATGATTGGCCAAAGAGCACTTGGGCGCAGTAGCCCTGAAAGTAGTATAAATAGTCGTTCATTCCCTCCTAATAAAAATCTCTCATTTGCCATCTTTACTGTTTGTTTGAAGTAGCTTGGTGTGACTAGAGTGGGAAAGGTGGTATAGGTGATCCCCAAAGGCGTGGGTGATCATGCCTGGAGTGGCCGGCGCTGCCAGCTTCCATACCTCCTCTTTATGATGAATCAGTGGGAACCTGGCCAGCTGGATACCAGTGGTGAGCTGCATAGCCACCAACCCTAGCGGGGTGCAGCGCGGGAGGTGCCATAGCCACCCAAGAAGGGGTATGGACTCTCTGGGGCATGCCCAGATGGGTTGGTGAAGGGTCACAAGGGTGGGGCAGCGCGGAAGTTCCTGAGCCGCCCAGGAAGGGGGCAGGACTTGCCGGGGCACACGCCGAGGACGCCTGGGGGCTAAAGGCAAAGCCGTTGGTGGTTAGTTGGTAGGTTAGACACAGGACTTATAGGGGTTGGTATGACAATGAAGGCGAAATAGCAAAGGGCCACCAGTCTTCATACTGGTTGGCCTGGCACACTAATGGAGCCCAAGGTCAATTTCGCGACAACAACCATAACCTTATTTGTCCAAATCTCATAGCGTTTGTATATACTTATTAATTAATTAAATTGGTACATGTTGTCATAAGATACAAAGCCAAGGACAACTATGGAGTCACCAAAGAATGAATCCAAGGGATGACTCGCCTCTCAGAGGAGGTCAAACATAGCCATGTTACTCCAGGAGACATAATTTGTTTGGCTGATGCTGTCAAAGCCATTGACAATGGAGTCAATGTGAAATAGGGGTGGCTCCCAGTACTTAGGAAGTGACATTGAGGCCATCAACCACTTTTTGCAAAGTTGCAACAGAACAAAAATCAACAATCAGCCATACATCAGGATATTGAATAATTTAGAGGCTTAGTCCAGTGCTACAAGATAGTGAAGACCTTCTCCAGTCAAACAATGGCCTATGGCGTTATATCCGCGAGCTTTGTAATACACAAAAAATCATAAAATTGAATTGGAGGATTTGTACACTATCGTGCGTGACATGAGAAGATATCTTACTGACTTGCAACAGTTCAAAATGCAATGTTGTCAAGAATAGGCAAAAGAAACACTTTGGAGAGGCAAATTGAAGGTGAGATGCAAGATGGCAGATTTCGATGTTTTCATTTAACTCTGCCCCCTTCTCATTACAAGCTATTTGGGGAGGAAACCTCAGAAAGAGAGATTACACAAGAACAATTGCATCAACCCACCCGTGCTGTACCACCTTCATTGCTCGCTTCACCTCCTTCCATGGGTATCCTAACTCCCAAACAGAGTCAACCTTGCACCAGTAACCCTGAAACTCAAGTCAGCACTGCACCAATGACAATTAAAGCTGTAAGCTTTAATAGGATTTCAGTGTTTAATATGGTTAGTCTCCATAAGACTGATAAGCATGGGAATGTGCAGTCAATATTTAAATGTTCCAGATGACCATGCATGGAGCTGATGATATTTTTTAAAGTCAATACTACGAGTAGCTGTTTAGATTACCAGAGCTTTGATTTTTCATGCCCTACTTACCTGAGGAACATTTGATTTTTGCTGATGTGAAAAATGAAGTTTTACAAGAATTTATGAAGTCCCAAAAGCATGGCTACTCATTTGGCTGAATTTATGAATATTTAGTTTAAGAAGAACAAAATTGAATACCAAGTACAGCGATTAGTTTTACCAAGAAGCTCAGGTGTTGTTGGGTGCTAAAGCCATGGTAAATCAACTCCAAGAACACGCTTAAAAATATTACCAAGAATTATATTTGAGTTACACTACTTTTTTGCTTCCAGCACTCATAAAAGATTTTAAAAACCTCTATGATAGAATACTTGAAGAGGTACAAAGTTTCATTTGGGCTGCTCAATATGGAATTGCAATCCAGATGACCTCCACGAGTTTTGAAGTTAGAGGGGCCATGGAGAGCTTCCTCCTTGATAAGAGAATTTTTGAATTCGTCATAACCTAGCCAAGATAAATTTTTAGATCTGAAAATCCAAGTGGCACTATGCGGCCTTCTGCCCTAAACGGTGTCCTGAGATGAACCTTGCGACATCTCAAGAGGATGATAGCTAGAGATAAGAACCTTGGCAGTAGAAGTGGGACGCTTTACTGCCATTATCATCAAGATCTATCCCAGAGACAGGAGAAGTATTTGTGTCACTCTCATACTCAAGAACCTGATCAAAGCTTTTCCACGGTGTTGAACATCACCATAAGTCAAAAAGCGGATATGGCCTGAGAGGGACAAAAATGTCTCTAAACCTTACGCTACCCAATTTGTTGAGCATAATCAATTCAAATACTCACAAGTTTTAATCCTTACCTTCCCTAAAAAGGAGTAATAGTCGTCTTAAAAGCTGAGACCTTAAATAACAACTTTTCATTGTAGAGGAAGATTAAGAATATGATTAATCATGTTTATACTCATTTTATACTCATAATAAATGAGGATCCACACTATTTTCAAATTGTACTTTTATTAGTACTTGTGTAAAAAAGTTCAGGTGTGAGCCATTGTTGATAGCTGCGCTCCTGTGAGTGTAATATCCAAGATTTTCACAAAACAGTTTATCTAGCTCCTGATGGCCCACCATCAATGATTTGGAACAGCTGGCCCTATGAGTACCACTAACAAAGGGGTGTATATCATAGTACCAATGCTTCTCAGCTCCTTGAAGGTTAGTGCACCTGCTATTGTGAAACCCAATGATAACTGTTAATTTCTTGTGGGTACTATCTTTCTTAAATTATAAAAGTTGGTTAAAACTATGTTGAATTGCTTTTACAATCCTTGGTCAAACACTACCTCTTCACAATCTGAGGAATGATAAGACTTTTTTAACTCATATAAATAATTTTAATGTAATCTATAATGATATAGTTCCCACACATTACCTGTATAGTTTATGCTAACTGAAAAGAGAGACTGGACATCTGAGCTGGTTGTTTAACGCCCAGTGAGTGGGCAAGATTCACATAGTCTCAGCAGAATTTAAGACTTTTTATGGGAGAATATAATAGATGCAATGTGAATAGAAACGGCTCAAGGAAATACTAAATGTCTTAATAACAAGCCAAGATGCTGTACTGGAGGCAACCGCGGGTCTCACTGGGGCAACCTCAAGGATGGGAGAGGCAGGGAAGGCGACAGCCACTCCAAGGATTGCGGCTGTTCAGTAATGTATTTAAACATGGTGGATCTTTTTAAGTATTAATAAATGATTAAAACAAAAACATCGTAATTTTAACCCAGAATGGGGCGACCAATCTAGAAAAAGGTGATAACAGCCCCCGTGGCATGTTCAGTGGATCAAAAATCACAATCATGGATGTAGAAGTCCATTAGCTTGTGGAGGATGAGGATTGATGATGGATCTGCAGATTGGAATGTCTGTCAGACATTTTCCCCTAGGCTTCAAAATAAGAATTCTATGAGTAAAATTCAGTTAAAGAGAGGAAATGTTGGACATTTATGAGTCCACAATAATGAGGAAAGTAAATTTAATTATAATAACAATTAGTTGGTCAAAAGACCCTTGCCAATTCTTGGTGGAACCCCACAAATCGGGGTAATATGATTTCAAATCCTCTATGGGGGGCCAACTTGGAAACTAATAGGAAAATATTGATAAATTTGAAGCGTACTATGGGGTATCCATCTGAAGATGCTTCCTCAATCATGCCCAGGTCCATTTAAGCACCTACATGGGGACCACCCCATTTATAGGCGTGGAGGGGGTCCACCAAGGTGAAATAATTTTCTCAGATGGAGATTTGCTGAAATACATCAGATTGTTACCTCACAGGTATGTCTTAGCCAATAATGATTCCCCATTCATTGTTCCATCAAAAGAGATGCAAGTTTGCTGAGCCCTTGTAAGCTAAAATCATATATTACCTGATTCAAATTTCCCAAGCTATCAAACGGCAAACCTCAACACCTTAACTAATTTATTGTGAGGAAGACTGACCAGGGGATGGACACTTCCGAATGTCAACCCAAAAGAGACAAAACTTAGTAACATGGAAGGCACCCCAGAGAAGCGATGCTATCTATTGTTGCCAGCGGGAACGCCACTTATGAGGAGGGGGAGGGAATGTGTGAATGGGCCGTAGCCACAATTGAATACGTGTGGAGGAAAGGGTCTGATTTGATGAACCAAACTGGGAACCAGGAGGAGACCAGCTGTCAGCGACGTGGTGGGAGGTATCCAAACATCCATGCCGAAAGTGGTCCACCAAATGAGACCGGAATCTGTGGACAGCTTCTGGGAGGGTGGGAGTTGAGCCTGAGATGGCATCCAAGACAATCGTGTGGATAGTACACATGGCTATTGCAACCACCAGAGCACGGAGGGAGAGTGGTAGAGGGGAGGCCATTGATAAAGTAAACATATCTCTTGACAGGCTGAAAGGATGTGTTTGATCCTGGCCAAGCAGACGTTGGACTTCGCGCCATATCACTTAAGAGGTAGGACACTTCTCCAGGCGGTGGAACAGCGTTCCATACTGGCCACACATGATACAGGATGAGTGTAAAGAGTTAGAGCGCTCAGCTGTACGGTACACCTGCCTCAGGCAGCGCCACCCATGGGAACAGATTTGAGGCTGCAACAGAGGATGTTGTGCGTATTTCCAGATAGTTTTTTGGGTCTCAATGGAGTAAGGGATGTCCATCATGTCCAGGTAGTCCACCCTGGATAGGACATGGGGCCGTGTGGGAATCACGCCATAATGGATGGGTAGCCCCTGTACCTTTTGTGTGAACTGGGGTGAGGGGCGGCCTCTTTGGGTTGTATGTCTGCTAATACAAATTCTCCACTCAGCGCTCTGCATGGAGAGGAGGATTTGTTTGTAGTGGGTTTTAGTACCGTGAGGACCTGTGGCCGATGGGTGTGAAGCCAGGTATCTCATCAGGGAGTGGGGGCTCGATGGATTGTTGAGGCCCAAGGCGCGGGAGAAGTTGGAGTGGGCCGCGTGGGACCAGCGTTGAGAGTGGAGCGTAGGGGCGGTGACAGCCACAATTCAGGTACTCAAGATCTTGGCCGCATGGGCTCTGAAGTCAAGCAGGCCCATGCCACCATGCTGATGAGGGCCAAACATGACCTCTAACCATACTGGTGGAGGGCGACCTAACAATATCCATCCTTGCAGCAGGGCATGCAAGGATTTGAAGAAGCTTGGGGAGAAGGGGATGGCGTGGGCTCCAGACCAGACTTTGGAGAGGAGCATAGAGTTGGCCAAAACGACCCTGCCAGTAAGGGAAGTAGGGTGGGCTCTGAGGGAGGCGATGCGCTTTGTCACGTTGTCTAGAATATGACTCTCCATTACTGCTGATGCGTATCCGCCTGCCTCTACCCACACGCCCAGATGACAGACCGGCCCTATGGTAGGGCGTGGCACAAAGGGGACCACCAGTGGGGCGGTGTGGGGTGATCTGGGAGGGCGAGCGCATGTGCGAGCAGATGGGCCAGGCTGAACGCTGGTTGCAGGGGCCCAGCAGTTATGATACTGACCAAGGAGGATGATTTTAGTTTTGGAGGCATTCAGTGCAGTGTTACTTACCCGGGAATACTCCTGGATGAGGCTTCAAGTGTGCGTGCATCTTTATTATTAGACACCCCAACCACACTTTCGTCTGCAAACGCCATCATCTTGAATGGGGCTTGGCCTGGCACATGGACTCCAGTGAGTTGGGCATTCACGTTTCAAAGTAGTGGGTCAAGGCTGAAGTTGTATAAGAGTGGGCTAAGGGTTCTCCTTTTCGTAGGCCCCTTTGAGGGAGGACTACTTCCGTTAGGAAGCCAGGGCCACGTACTGCCATAGTTGCAGATTCTGTGAGCAGCATCACCCAGTTGATGAAGTGAGGGGGTAAGCGGAATTGATGGAGGCAGGCCCTGAGGTATTCCCAGTTTACTCTATCATAGGCCTTCTGTTGGTCCAAGAATGCAAGTGCCCCAGAGGCTGTGGACTGGCATGCATTGGCCACAGAGTGCACGTTTTCCAAAATCGACCTTCTGGGTATGAAACTGAATTGTTCTGGAAAGATGGTGACAGATGCTAAAATCCCTAAACGGTTAGCCATGATTTTGGTTAAAATTTTTGTATCCGTGTTAGTTAAAGAAAAGGGGCGCCAGTTGGCTAAGTCTAGCTTGTCCCCTTTCTTGAAGAGTATGACGGTGAAGGCCTCTTGACCTCCTGGTAGGAGACGTGTTTCCAAAAGGCTCTGGTTAAGTGAGGCCAACAGTAGTGGGGATATATATTCGAAGTACTTTTTATAGAATTCAAAGGAATGCCATCTGGGCCTGGGCATTTTCGGTTTGGTGCACCGCGAATGGCTGTCCATAATTTGTTCAGAGTAATCAAATTTATTATTTCTGGGTATCAGAAAATGGTGCAGATGTGGGCTTAGTCAAGAAATTACGCCACTTCAGCTGGCTGAATTGGATCAGATCAGTACAACTTGGAGTAATACTTTTGTGTTTTGATTGCCACTTCAGCTGGCATATCCACAATGGAATCATCCAATCTTTGCACCTGTGTGCAGGCCACGCTCTGGCGTGGTGCAAATTTTTTTAAATCATTTGCGGTGTACTTGTCACCTTTTGTGATGCGTTTGGCCCTGTACTGAACACAAACCCAATGTTTGTGTTGCCTTTTGAGCGCGTTAAGGTGGGCGGCTGCCTCCGCCCACTTCTGGCCCCATTTAGAGCTGTATTCTGTAGCTGGGTTATTGGACTCCAGGTGTGCCAACTCTGCCAGAGCGCGCGAAATGACAGCTGATGTGGCTCGTGAGCATCTGGAATAGAGGTGGTGATAGTGGCGGATGGTATCATCTTTGAAAGTTGCCCATGTGGAAAAGGGGTCCACGCAAAATGGTGCAACAAACTCTTTTGCCAAAGTTGCTGATTCCACCCACGTGGAAAATCCTGGCGACGCGAGCTTGGAGGGGCGGATTTTGCGCCAATGTGGGGCCTTAGCAGCTGTGACAGGTAGGTGGTAGGTTATCAAGACCAGTTGATGGTCGGAGAATTCCATTTTTGTTGTTTTAAAGTGGGATATTTGGGGTTGGAATATCGCCGGCGTAAGGATAAGGTTGATGCAGGACATGGACCTTAATTGGCCATTGTGGACGTGGGGGCGCGTCATGTTCTCAAGCTGTGGGGCTTGCCGCGGCAGCACATCCATTAGCCTGAGGGTGGCCTTTAGAACGCGAAGTTCAATGTGGCCCTGGGGGGCGTGGGAAGAGGAAGGCAGCCGGTCCATTTGAGTGTTTAGCCAGAAGTTCATGTCGCAGACAACAAAAGGGTCTGGGGGTAGCAGGAGGGATTTGACCAATGAGAAAAATTCCTGACACTCTCATGCACCGTTTGGGGCATAGATGTTGATAGCGTGTACCACGTCAGCCCACGAGAAGGTGACAATGAGGACTTGGCCATTGAGTAAGGTTTCTGACAATAAAAATTTTAAAATTATTTTTCTGAATTAGCACCTCACAGTGCTCTGACCAAAAGGATAGGGATGGGAGGAGCATTGTTTTCCAATATTCCTTGGAACCTCATGGACAGTGGGACTCCTGGATGGCCAGGATATCCACGGGTAAATTTTGTTGTAAAAAACTCAGTTTTCTAGCCCGGGATGGGGAGGCCTTGAGTCCAGCAATATCCAACGTCCCTAAAGTGAAGGTTTCCCCCATCGCACCTTAGATGCGAGGGGGTGGGCACCCAGGCCCACTAGCCTCCTCTAGATCCCCACGAGCCTTCACAGCAGCGCGGGTGTTAGCAGTAACGCTATTGGGATTTTTGTTAATTTTTGTGGAAAGAGTTGCATTGGCTTTAGCCTTTGCTTTTTGTTTCCCTGACGTCAGACAAATTTTTTGTGGTGCGGACAAGTTTGGTGCACCGTTGAGCGGGTTAAAAAAAAATTTTCAGTTGGGATAGACCCAAGTCAGATTCCTCCAGAGCTTGGGTGCAACGATTGGGTAAGATCAAGTCCCCCATCAGATCCTTGGATTGAGTGGCCCAATTGGCATGGGCTTCCCAATCTGATTGGTAATGGATTCCTGAGTTGCTTCCACCACGAAGGTTTCAATGTCCTCCTGGCGTTGGGAGTGTGGGATAGCAGTGGTGGCTTTGGCCGCTTCCTTAGCCGCAGCCCTGCGGGCCTACTTGGCCTTCTTCCACTCTTGCGGGGAGATAGGCTTTACCAGTAGGTAGCAGCCTTGTGCTCCCCACGGGAAAGCCTCTTTTGTGCTTGCAGTTGGTTTGTAGTGCGCCTCTCCGCTGGCCATGGCTGCCGAGGGGTGCTCTTGGAATGTGACGCCCTCCTTGGTGGGGCATGCATGCGCCTTATGGCCAAATGCATTACAGTGGGTGCAGATGGGGGGCGCGCTGTCCACGGTCACCCAGAATGGGTGGGTGGTATGTCCTGTCAATAAATGTGGAATGTGGGATCTGGGTTAGGTCCTTTGCAATCTCCTCGGTCAGGGTCAGAACTGCAATGGCTTTGCCAGTGCACAGGTGTGGCATCAGCATGAAGCGTTGCATTTCAAAAGATTGTATTTCACTGTATATGGCGAGACCATCTTTCAGGTGTTGTTCCAAAATGTCACGTTTTACCGTAGTAGGCAAAAAGTCAAACGTGAGGAAAATCTGGTTTGATTTCGTCCATCAGTTGCTTTAGGTTTTGATGACCTATTGCCCTTTGGGGAGGTCAACCACTATGCGCACTGCAGCAGCCTTGTCTGCTGCCTCTTTGTTTTTGAAACCTAGGTCCAGCCAAATGCATGACATGGAGTGAGGTGTGACGTACACTGTGGTCAGGAAAAAGGTGTGCACATCTTCACAAAATTTTTCCCACAAAGCCATTTGTTGGATGTCCAGAAATATGCGGACTCCATATTCCACTGATGAAAGTGGCTGGGAGTGTGGTGTGTTGATGTACTGGTTGCATCACGCTTGCCATGCGAGGATTTCTGGGGAAATAGTGACCGCCGGTTTTTAAAATTTTTGTCTATTCCGCCAGTTTCTCTGGGGCGTTTTTGAACGTTTGAGGCTGCGTGCCTTCCACCTGCTCCTCTTACCTTACTTGCCAACTGCTCCCTGACATGGGCGCAGACTAATCTCCTCTGTGAGATTATCAAACTAGATTCAGATTTGAATTGAATAGGTTGCAAAAGTGATTGCAACGAGAAAGAAAAGTTTTCAACACCCTAATTACTCCTATAAAAATATTATATGATATACCCTTTTTACCCCCGCATGGCGCTCAATAAAAACTATAAAAAACCTTTTTTTATATTTATTTATTTCAATTATTTTCATACAAGTGGTGAGAGAAGCCCCTCAAATTTATTGTTGGATTTGAGGCATAAAGCACCAGTGAGCCTCCCTCTGAGCCAAAAATACAACAAGTGGTGATCACTACAGGGGACCATGTACATCACAAAGAACCACTAAAACGATGGAAATGAACCCTCAGCTAGCCTACATTGAACTCCAGCTAGCTAGTGCTCTGTTTCACCTTAAACAGCTTGAGCAGCACTCACTACAATGACCTAGTATAAAAACCCCTCTGCGAGACAAGTTCTTACCTGGTGAGGGCAGTATTGCCTCCATTCTATATGTGTATGAATCTACAATGGAAGGAGCCACTGACTATGATGGTCAATGCGCTGCCTGACAGCCAGATAGACCTGACCCACCCCTAAGGCGGGGATTGGGGCTCAGTCTAACGTAGACAATAGTAATAAAAGCGTAGGGCTTGAGGGCAAGAACCATCATAAATGGCATTATGACAAATCAGATGCTGACAAATCACCTAAACCTTGGAGCAGAGGTGACAAGAGTTGACATAAAGGCGACTGGGCCAATCAAAGGCTGCCAACTCAAAGTTTGATGAACTAAATAATCATAATGACAACAGCAAAGGGCAGCCCAGTGAATCAGGGGCTGCCAAGCTGAATTATACCAAAAACGGAAGTAAAATAATTCAAAAGCGCTGATTTGTCCCCAACAAACAAACTTATATGTGGAAAAGTTTCCGTAGCACCAGAGGTGCTCAACAAATGGTCTAGAATGGGCCTAGATGAGAATATTGGAGGCCAAGATTCTCAAAATAGGCCCACGGATAGCCCGCCATCCACAGATTCCGCAGGAACAAATTCCTTTATATACCCCACTTCCTAACATAAAAACAACCAGGCGAAGGCGTTTAGGACAACTTTGTCTTCTCATATACACAATAAAAGCCCAAAAAATTAGAAATAAAATCCTAAATTCTAAAATTGTTTGTCCAGATTTTGGAGAAAACCTTGGACTTTGAGTTAAAAATGATACATTCTACAGACTTTGACAGAGCAGTCGCCTCTCTGTATGCTCTCTCTAGTGGACAGACTGTTTTCACTGTGAGCATCATCTTTACCATATTCCAAAGATACCTCAATCGCTAATCAAGCCAACGAACAAAGGACCTAATTACAGCAGCACTCTCATGTTTGTGGGCCCTCACTTAAACCTCTTGCCCAACTTTTTGTGGCAATGTGGAAGGACCCCGTTTGTCACATTAGACGAAGTTCATTTAATCTCATCTCCCTTTTATGGGATGGATGAGGAAACCGTACAAGAGAGCCCTACCCACTTGGTATGAGCACACAACCACTCTCCCGATGGTTATCTTTTCCATCATGTTCCTGCTGAGATAAGCCACTCGCCTCCTCCCATCCTGAGGGAAAATCGTTGCTTATGTCTAACACGTTGACACCACGTCCAAGTTTAGATAAGTTCTGACCCCGGAGAATTTGAGTGTAATGCACAGAACCTTCTCACACGTTAGATTGTAGGCCCGCCTCACAGCAGCCACTGGGGTACAACGGCCGTGTCCCTCCAGATCGCCCAGGTGATAGCAGACCTGCTAGAGAACCAGCCCATCTGGCTCACTGACCTCTTGGAAACACAGCTGGCCCATCCAGCCTCTCTGGAGGACTGCCTCCACTTGGTTAAAAAGCCGCCACCCCAAATGACTCTTAGGGTGCCACCTGGTCAGCGCTCTTGGCCCTCAGCCAAGGTAGAATGGCCGTTAAGGAGTATTCTCAGCTGTTCAGGCCCCATGCCAAAGCCACAAAAGTGTCTCCTTCCCAGTTCACACGGATGTTTAGACAGAACCTTTGCCTGGACATCCTCACATCTATGGCCGCTACCCGCCTGGGGGCAACCTTGGAGGAAGAGGTCACTGTTGCCTCTCAGGTAGAGAACCAGCTAGTCTTGGCCCAAGCCAGGACCCCTGTGCCTGGAAACCATGGTAGATTCAGCGGACAATGCGCGGAGTCAGAGCCTATCTCAAACCATATGGGTCAACAAGAGCAAGGGGCTCCAGTGAAACTGCCCCACGCTCTGCAACTCCTGAGCCCACAACTCCCAGAGGCTCAGACGGCCCCACCTACAACCTTCTCCCAACCTCTGCTTGCATTTCTTTGCTCAATAAAGGAATTGGTTCCTCCTACCTGTTTATTCCATTTTTTAAAGCGAAAAAGAAATTGAAATGGGTCAAGTTAGAAAAACTGCTGGCGCTAGTGGACACTGAAGCTGAAAACTACCTGGACCAGAAGTTAGCCAAAATATTGAAAGTGCAAATGCAAGAAAAGGGTACTGTGACTCTTGCGGACACCTTTAAATCGTCAGAATGCTGGGGGATTGAGCCCAGGATCAGGCTTAAACAGGGACTCCGCCACTTCTGGGATTTCTTTTGCGCTATCCAGAACCTGTCCCACCCCATCGTTCTGGGCATGAGATGGTGGCACAAGTACTCCCCATATTTTGATCTGGAGGAGGGCCATGTGAAGCTTCAACCCAAGGAGCAAGAGCCTATAACGTTAAGTTTCTTTACCTCGTGCAGGAGCAGGCCTGGAGTGAACTCTGTGCACCTAGGGACGGAGGGATAAGAAATACCAGAGGAATTCAGAGACTATGAACACCTGTTTCAGAGGAGTGTCGCCACCACTTGCACTCCACAGGGCCCTTTGCATTCTCATTCAAGTTCAAAGGGGATGCTGAGCTCCCAAAAGGAAGACCAGTGTACCCCCTGAACCACAGAGCGAGGGAAATCCTAGACCAGTATGTGAGAGATATGTTGGAGCGAGGGATGATTGTGACCTCGAAATCTCCAGTGGTGTATCCCATCCTCCTGGTCCCCAAGGCCAATGGCGATCTCTGCCCATGTGTCAGCTACCGCCATTTAGAACGCCATAACTGAAACAGACCCCTATCCCATTCTGCTAATGGCGAGCATCTCCCAGATGATCTCTGGAAAGTCAGGTGTTCTCAAAGTTAGACCTTGTCAACGCCTTCAACCAAGTGCCAGTTGTACCTGAGCACCAACAGTACACGGCTTTCAAGTGCCACCTAGAAGTATATGAGTACATTGTTATGCCGTTCGTACTTAAGAACGCCCAAGCCATTTTCCAAAGGACCATTGACCATGCCCTGGGCGACTTGATTGGTAAATGCTGTGTCGTGTACATGGATGCCATCCTGGTATTCTCCAAGTCTTGCGAGATGCACATGGAGGACTTTAAGAAGTCCTTCAGGGCAATGGAATAGGCTAACCTGCGACTGAAGCCCTCCAAATGCGAGTTCTACAAGGGCTCAGTATCTTTCCTAGGCAACGTTGTAATTGAGAATGGAACAGCCATCTGCATAGACAAGCTGACAGCAGTGAAGGAGTGGGCAGCGCCAATGGATAAGACAGGTGTACGCAGTTTTTTAGGGTTGGTGAATTTCCTGAGTAGATGCACCAAGGACCTCTCAGAAACAGCCACCCCACTTAGCCATTTGACTGGGAAAGTCCCTTTTCAATGTAAAGAGGAGGAAGAGATGACGTTCCAGGCCATCAAGGAGGCTCTTTTCACAGCGCCAGTCCTAGTGCACCTGGACGCTAATCATTAATTCATTTTGGAGACAGATGCATCAAATTTCGCCATTGGGGCGGACCTCTTTCAGACCTAGGAGGATGATTTGGAGCACCCGGTATGCTACTTCAGCAGGAAGATGCTACCGGCGGATACAAACTACTCCATCTATGACAAGGAACTCCTGGCAAGTTAACAGCACTAGATGAGTGGCAGCATCATCTGTTGTATGCATGCCACCCATTCACAATCCAAACTGACAACAGGTCCTTGAAGTTCCATAAGAGCCCCATAGAATGAACCAGAGATAAGCCTGCTGGCATCTAGAGCTGTCTCAATATGACTTAAAAATAGAATACAAGCCCGGGGAGAGCAACTTACTCCAAGAACTACTTAGCTGGGACCCAAAAATGACCTTCGTGAAGGAGGAGATAGACAAGTTCAACATGGCCACAATGCTCCCTCCCCAGGTGTTTGCATCAATACAGGAAGAATGTGCTGACTTAGAGAGAATCTGGACAGCCCAACGACGCACCAAATTTGGGGACAAGGTCAGAGAGAGATAGAGGGAGGGGACCCCAGCGAAGGCTATAAGAATTACAGGAATGAGGGGGGCCTCATCCTGTACCATGACCGCCTATGGGTCCTGATGCTCAAGCTTAAACCCGAAGTAATGGAGTTATGTCATGCCCTACCCCTGGCGGGACACCCTGGTGTGGGTAAAACGATTGAGCTGATACACTGGAATTACTCCTGGCTGGGACTAGCAGGAACTGTAAGAGGGTATATCGCACGCTGCCTTACCTGTGCCTGATCAAAGCCATCTCAAAGCAAACCCGCAGGGAAGTTAAATCACTGCAGATTGCATAAATGCCGTGGACCTCCCTTAATGTGGATTTCATCACCGAGATCCCAAAATTGGAGGGCTATGATGTGGTCATGGTGGTAGTGGACTGACTAACAAAAATATGCTGAGTTCTTCCCATGAACCTCTAAGGTCACTACAAAGGAAATGGCTGAAATCTTTGTGAGGGAGGTCTTTGCCTAACATGGACTCCCGGACAAGATCATCTCAGACAGGGGCCCACAGTTCATCTCTAGGTTCTGGGATCACCTCCTGGAAAATTTTAAGATTAAACCATGCTATTCACTGCTTACCACCCCCAATCGAATAGCCAGATGGAGAGGGTCAATAAGACCCTTGAACAGTACCTATGGTGCTACCTCACCATTAAACAAGATCATTGGATTATTTGGCTGAAAATTATACAGTTTGTGTACAACAACATGGAACACTCATCAACCAGAATGTCACCCCTTTGCAAACCACAGGTATCACCCATGGATGATGGAGGGACACGCTGGGGGAATGAACCCTTCGGCAGATGATTTAGTGACCAGAATGAGGGAAAATCTTAATACATTTCAAGAAAACCTGGAGAAAGCGGTGGAGGCCCAGAAGAAAAAGGTGGATGCACATCGCTCCGAGGCTCCACCCCTCAAAAATGGAGATTATGTTTTGATAAATGCCAAACACTACACACCCTGGGACAGTGTAGGAACTTTGGACCTGTCAACCTAGGACCCTACAAGGTCCTTTTGACAGATGAATGAGGTGGCGTACAAACTAGAATTCTCAGAAGGATCGTGTTCACACCCAATTTTTGCACGTTTTTCAGCTCAAGAAATATGAAGGCCCCATACTAGTAAAGCTGAAGCCAGTCCAGTCGATACCCAGGGGAGGCAGAGTACAAGGTGGAGGAGATTCTGGATACCAAGATTCCTTGCAAAGAGCGATGGTACTTGGTAAAATGGGTCAGCTACCTGATAGAAGAATCCTCCTGGCAAACAGCCGCCAATTGTGCCAACTGTCCCTGTAAGGTGGGTGAATACTGGGGGCTCAGGGAGCTCTCCTCTGAGGGGGGTGATGTGACAGTCAAGGTGCTTCCTGACTGCCGCATAGCCCTGACCCCCCTAAGGCAGGTATCAGGGCTTTTAATAATATAGACAATAATAATAAAAGTGTAGGGTTCGAGGGCAACGACCCTCATAAATGGCATTCTGATGAATCAGATGCTGACAAATATACTAGACCTCAGAGTTGAGGTGGCAACGGTCAACGTAAATGGTGACTGGGCCAATCAAAGGCTGCCAACCTGAAGTCCAATGAACTAAATAATGATAATGAGAATGGCAAAGGGCAGCCCAGCAAATCAGGGGCTGCCAAGCTGAATTATGCCAAAAGTGGTAATGTCAAGAACTATGGCATTGGGCAGCTCAGTGAATCAGGAGTTGCCAAGCCAATTCTGCCGCTAGATGAAAATATCAATAGCCATGGTGAAGGGAAGCCCAGCGAATCAGGGACTTCCAAGCCAAATTATGCCAAAAGCGGTAATGTCAAGAACCACGGCATTGGGCAGCTCAGCAAATCAGGAGCTGCCAAGCCAAAACTACCATTAAATGAGAATAGCGAGAGCAACAGTGAAGGGCAGACCAGTGAATTAGGGCTGCAGAATTGAATTAAATTGAAAAATGGAAGCATGAGAATGCTGAGTGCTTATTCATCCCCAATGAACAAAATTATATGTGAAAAAGTTTCTGTATTTCCAGGGGTACTCAACGAACGGTCTATAATGGGCCTAGATGGGAATATCAAAGGCCAAGAATCTCGAAATAGGCCTGCGGTTAGCCTACCATCTGTGGACTCTGCGGGAACAAATTCCCCCATATCCCCTACTTCCTAACATAAAAAAAACTAGGCGAAGGTGTTTAGGACAACTTTGTCTTCTCATATATACAATAAAAACACCAAAAATCAGAAATAAAATTTTAATTTTAAAATCATTTATTCAGATTTTGGAGGTAAAACCCTGGATTTTGAGTGAAAAATGGACCATTCCACAGACTTTGACGGAGCAGTCGCCTTTCTGTATGCTCTCTCTAGTGGACAGACTGTTTTCACTGTGAGCATCGTCCTTACCATATTCCAAGGATACCTCAATCGCTCATCAAGCCAACGAACTAAGGACCTAACCACAGCAGCACTCTCATGTTTGTGGGCCCTCACTTGAGCTCTAGCCCAACTGTTTTGTGGCAATGTGGAAGGACCTCATTCATCACACTGTTCGCAAAAAATCCAGTTCATTCTTCCTTAAATAAATCAAATAGCACAAGAAAGAATGGTACCCACCATGGTCAACTTCAGCACTTGGGTAGAGGTTAAGTAACTCTGCTTGATAAATTTGGTTCCAAGCAATGTTTTAAGTAACAAAAACAGGGCTTTATGTGCCTTATGCTGAATTATGGAAAATCAATCACCTCGTTTGTTGAGCGCTTCTTTAATAAAGCTCAACCTTTGTTGCTTGCACAACTGCTCCCTCTTGAATATTCAATTACGGCTATTTTGGGTGTATTGGCATCTCATCCCTCATTGGAGATGCATCTCTTTTCTGTAAAGCGCACATTTAATCCTTTACAGTATAGCAAGGAGGCTTCTTTAGCAGTTTCAGATATCTATGAGCTTGACCCTACCCATTTAGCTATGAGCTAAACTTCTAAGCCGCCCCATTTAGTATCTACTACGGCTGTTTCCTCTGGAAACCAGCTCCTATGGAGCTGCCATCACCTAGTGTTTCCTCTTCCCATAACAAATTTCTTTTGGTAATGGTGGTGATATTGCAGTGTTCCCCTTAGTCTTCAGTTCAAGAGACTTAGCTGCTGGAACCCGTAGTCCCTTTGCCATGATCATCTTCTTCAGAGCAGCTTTCACAAGTGGTCCCAAACTGGCTCCTAAGCCCAAACCCCTTTCTCAGGTCACACAAGCTACACCGCCTGGTTCACAGAAGCACACAGCCGCCAAATGAACCATAGCTGTTGAAGTTAAATCATCCACCTTCACGGTGCTATCCCCTTAACCTCTCAATCAGCTAACTCTAGTCTGAAATCTGTCTCCCTGAGGCAGCAAAAACCCATACCTCAAAGGTTGAAACTCAAGCTGTGATAAATCCAACGCATCCCCCAAAAGTTAATAAGGTGAAGGAGCTACCCCAGGACCTATCATCCCATAAGGGAAGCCCAAAACCTACCCCACCTCCTATGGGCTCCTTAACCTGCATTGAAAAACCCCTCTGACAACGAGTCTGAGGGGGGTGATGAAGACGTTGGTCATTACGTTTTAGGAGCCCCAGGTGAAGTGGAGGTACCTGATTAATTAAACCTAGAGAGTGAATTGTGCTAACCTCTTCATCAAACTTATCTGCGGCAAGTGATAAGGGGTCTTGAGATTATTGACACTTCCAGTGATGCTGACCAGCTCATCTCCACATTTCTCTGATCTACCCAGTGCCTTCATACCCTGAAGACTATCCAGGAGAAATACCCTGAAACGGCCAAATGACTGGCCTCCACCCTTCATCTAAAAGAGTTTCTTGCTCTTCCCTCCTCCTTGGGTGGTGCTTTAACTAAAGTGGAGATTGTTGTTAATGGTGTGCGGGTTAAAAGCTATCCTTAACACTGGGTCCCAAGCGAATGTTGTGTCATCCAAGCTTATTAATAAAATTAAGCTCCTACCTGACCTTGACTACACCCAATAGTTTGGAACTTCAGGCCCACACAGTACTCGCGCCATTGGGCATACTCTTCTCTGCCCATCCGCTTTGGGAAGCTTCTCTTGTCAGCTCTGGCAGTGGCTTTGAACAATATTATCTACGATTTACTCATTGAAACCCAGTTCATGCTCAGTAAAAGGTGTTATTAACTTGAAGAAGAGTTAACTCTCTATGCTTAACTAGTAGGTTCCTCTGATTCTGTCAAATGATAAGCTTAATAAAAAATAGTATGCTTGCACCGTTGAGTTTCCCTCTTCCGCCTTAATTATTACATTAAACCATGGCAGAAAGGCTTACATAAATGTTGCCTCCATAAGTAGACGCCCTCAAGGATATCCCTTTCTATGCTTCAGAAGAGTTTGTAATTAAAGCGGGTGAACAAAGGGTAGTTGGCACTAAGATTACCTTACAAATCCCTCATAACTTCTTATTGCACCTAGCTAGTATTGATGGAGTTAGTCAGTTGGAGCCCAGAATTTTTCCAGATGTACTTGACGTTGCCTATCAACGACCTATAAATATTCTGCTAAATTTTCTTACCATGAAGGATATGGTTTTAAAAAAGCACCAAGAGATCAGAAGTGGTATGCTGATTCCCCTTATAAAATAAAATAAGTTCACTTTATTGGATCTATGGTGGAGATGGGGTTATCTGCCAACCAATCCTTATATACCCTACCCTCTGTTCAAATCTCCGATGAACTAACCTCAGCTGAGCTGGATAAAGTCCACACCTTACTAACCTTACTAGATTCCTATAGTGACATCTTCTCTACCTCTGACACCGACTATGTGCACATGAAGGGTTTTATATTCCATTGAATTTGGTGATGCTTGGACTATCCACTCCAAACCCTACCACAAATCCAAAGTTGAGGAGCTACAGATGCGGACTGAGCTTAAACAGCTGCTGGATGCTGGGTCGTTGGTACCTTCCCAGAGCCCTTGGTCATCCCCGCTCCTATTGATAAAGAAGAAAAATGGAGGTCATCGGGTAGTGCTGGACTACCATAAGCTGAATAACCTTAACAAGAAGGACAGCTACCCTATAACCCGCATTGATGACACTCTGGCCCAACTCTCTGGGTCTAAATACTTCTCCGCCATGGATTTGGCTAGCGGGTATTGGAAGATGGACCTTACTCCACAGGATCAGGAGAAGTGCGCTCTATCTTCAGTGAGGGTTTGTTTTAACCCACTCGGTTACCTCAGGGGTTGTGCAATGCGCCTGCTACTTTTCAGCAGGCAATGGATCATTTTCTCCAGGACCTTAAGCTGAGCTGTGTGATCGTTTACCTTGATGACATCACGATCTTCTCCAAGACATTTAACAAGCGTTTCACGCACCTAGAGGAGGTGAACAATGGTTGCAGGACTCTAACATAAAACTGAAGTCCTTTAAATGTACTTTCCAAAAAGAAATTGGATTTACTTAGCACACCATATCAAAAGATGGGATACAACCTCTGTAAAACAAATTTATAGCAATATCTAAGATGTCCGCTCCCATATTTTTGTGACATCCAGGTATTCTTGAGCATGATGGGATATTACCATCAGTTCATCCCCAGATTATCCCAGCTTATTGAGCCACTTGTACGTCTCTTGGCCAAGAACACCCCCTTCT
This sequence comes from Massospora cicadina, assembly GCA_022478985.1. Taxonomy (NCBI): domain Eukaryota; kingdom Fungi; phylum Entomophthoromycota; class Entomophthoromycetes; order Entomophthorales; family Entomophthoraceae; genus Massospora; species Massospora cicadina. The sequence continues at coordinate 143,105 of JAKSZP010006632.1, read as the reverse complement.
ATTGGGGCGTGTAACAAAAGGCAACATTTGAGACCCTGAATGCCTTATTGCAAAAAAGTTAAATACTACATCACCCTGGCTATGGTTAGCCTTTTATGTTGTTTACGGATGCCTCTGATTAGTTGTGGAGCTATCTTGGCCTAGCTGGATGAAAATGGAGTTGATCACCCATTCTTACTTTAGCAAGATGCTCAAAAAAGCTGAGCGCAGCTATAGCGTCACTGAAAAGGAGTGCATTTTATTTTACTTGCAGTCAAATACTATCGTCCTTTTTTTATGGGACATATTTTAAAGTAATAAATGTCCACGCATCATTGAAGTGGTTACAGAATATGAAATATCCCATGAGGAGATTGTCTCTCTGGGCTCTTAAGCTACAGCATTATGATATGACCATTGAGCACAGAGCTGGGACACGCCATATGAACGTTGATGGGCTAACGCGTCTGCCTGTCCTTCACCTTGTCAATAGTGAAGCTGAGCGGTTGCATGACCTCCTAATGACTCCTGACGCATGTGATGATGAAGATGAACCAGTACAGAAGATGCTCACTCAGCACTCCCACAACACAAAAATAGAGAATGGGAAGTTATATAAGAAAGTAAGAGTAGATTGGTTACCCTATCTCTGGCCATATAAGCGAGTTCCTGTCATTATAGAGTTTCACACTATCATGGGGCATGGCGGAGTAAGCAAAACCTATGAGTGGATAAAAGAGCGGTCATATTGGGAGAGCATCATGGAGACCATAACCAAAGTCTATATGCATGCCTGACCTGTAAGAAACAAATCAGTTTAGAACCCAATATCAGTATCAACCTACGACGCCCACTAACCCTTCCACACCATAAGTTGGATGTGATAGGTCCTCTCTTTCAAACTACAGGTGGAAACCGCTATATCTTAGTTGGCATTGATCAATTCACCAAGTGATTTGAAGCTGTGCTCTTCCCACTCAGACTGCTAAAGCTACGCTTCCTTCTTAGACCAGTACATCTTCACCTGGCATGGGTGACCCCAGGTCCTCCTATGTGACGATGGGAAAATCTTTACTTCCCGAGTGGTAAAGCTCCTGCCATTTCTATGGAAGCTCAACAACTCTTCTCAGCCCCCTATAACCCATCAACAAATTGTAGTAAGAGTTAACAGGACCCTAGTCTTGATTTTACGTAAAATAGCCACTTAAGACCCTCTCCACTGGGATCTCTACCTGCCCAGTGCACTCATGACCTACTGTATTAGCTACCATCACATCCTCAAAGTGTCTTCTTTTCGTGTGTTATCTGAGCAAGAACTGAGGATGTCAGCATTATTAACCAAGGATATTTTCTCTGATTGGACTGATCCTGAACAAGCGATGAAAAAGTTGGCCCAACACATCATCCAATTAAAATCAGAGTCCTTGGCTAATTTAGCTAAGACTGTAAAAAAGAAGGCCAAGCTGCATATGAGCTCAAGGCCCCTCTTCATTCATTACAAGTATCCAACTTAGTACTCTATTACCATAACCAAACCACTCTGTCAGGCCACCAGGGAAAATCATTGACGGTGCGTTTACCTGAAGCCAGGGCTTCGAAGCTTGCAGCCTTGGATGAGAAGTTCTCCATTAGAATAAAGTAAAAATATGTTCTACTGAGAAGTACTTTATTTAGAGTAATCAAGCACTATTTATAGTGCTTTGTAATGTAAGGATATGAATAGGGATTGTAAGGGCAGTGTCATGGGACCTGTAGGAAAGTTCTGATACTGGTATAGGCGGGAATAAATAAAAGTGTGGATTAAGATTAGATAACAACTTGGAAATGTAAACATTCCCCAAATTTGGCATAATTCAGGCAAAGCCCTGAATTCAGTATTCCAGTTAAATCAAACTCCATTCTCAAAAGTATTAGGCCTTTTGGGAACTGGGCTCTTTGGATTAATATATTGACCTTCCCCTTGGACAAGGCTTTCACCTAATCCAGGGAGAATCCCGTCAACGCCCTCCCCAAGCCTTGTCCTAGGGGAGTAAGTTGTGACCTGAGGGTTAAGGTATACAGAAGGATCAAGCTTGGGGATGTACAGAGCCCTGTGCTCGATGCAGACCAGGTCAGTGATGCCATTGTGAGAGTTGTGGAAGTAGTGGTAGGTCTTGGCTTGGAGCTCAGTGACCTTGGAGTGGTAGGATTTATACTCAGAGAGGATCAGGTAGATAATGAAATCAAGCTCCTTTATTGTGAGGTCAATGTCAGCCTGCGGGATGCAATTGGAAGCTTTGCTAATCAGCTCCAGGTGGTGGAGTGCAGCCTGGGCAGGGTCCGCAAGGCCACCAAGCTTGCGGGGGTGGCACCACACACAGATCTCTTGAACCATAAGCAGCGAAATTTGAAAGTCATGAAAATGGAATTTAAAACAGTTAGCCAGGATGTGGTTCCCATGAGCTGCGGTATGCTCTTGGAGCAAGCCTCTGTGGTAAAGCACATGATTGTTCTTTGAAAGAGTGGTTTCAAATTCCTCAATCCATGATCTGCAGCTGGCTGCGCAATCTAGTCTTTTGAGGTGGCTGGCTTCGAGTTGACTTCTGGTTTTGAGGTAATTCGCCTTTAGGTCAGATAGCTCCAGCCTAAGCTGCAAGTTGTCAATCTTGAGCATGTCAATCTAGTCTATCTTGTCTTGGATCTTTAACTGCAGGCCAACTAGCAGCCTCTGTTCCTGAATAACTTCTGACAAGAGTCCTTCAACTCTGCCTCCAACTGCACTATCCTTTTGCACGTTTCCTGCGCCATCTTGGCTATGCTGGTCTCATCCTCTTCAAGCTTCCAGTTCAACTCATTTGCCATTAGAACCTGACATCTTTCATTCACCTTATCCACCAATAGATCAGGTAAAGACTGGATAAAACGTCATTGTTAGTGAGCTGCATAGGCGAGCGACCTCAAGAGCTTTTAAGATGGCCGAATGACTGTAGGGGGTTGCCCCTCAAAAGCTTTGACAGGGAGGCCTTTTCAAGTGACACTGAGCCATCATCTTGGGATTGATATGAGCAAAGCTCACTCACAACTAGAAGCGACCCATGCAACAAAGTTTAAGTGGGAAATTTGAAGTGGGCTGAAAGGTTAGCACCAGTAGCAGAGGTAATGTCAGCCAATTTTTTGAGTTTCAATTTTTTGGGGCCCTCGTTTTTTTAAAGATTGGCGCTATCCCAATCTGAGAGCTGAATCGGGTAATCTTGACATTTTGTTTTAGTAATATCTAGCCCAATCTTGGGAAGGGTGCCAACAAAGTTGAAAAGCGTTAGCTTGCCAGAAAGGAGTTATTGAGCTTGTCACCAATTGCACAAAGGTAAGTCCCAGGTATTTTTTCTGGCGTTTTTAGTTCATCATTGCACCAATTGTTTTTGAGGTTTCCAGAAAATTCGTGAGGCTTGCTGCCTTCTTTAGGTTTGGAAGCTTGTTCTCAATATGTCCCAATTTCAATTAATTTGGCATTGTCAATACTCACTGGCCAAATTTGATTTGTCGCTTGGAACTTTTGGGTTCAAATTGGCTATGAGCTTTGTTTCTACTTTCTGCTCTGGAACAGCAGAGGGGGAAATGACATTAAGAGGTGGATTTCACTTTTTATTGCCTAAATAAATATTATTATTAGTATTAAAATCATTTTTTGTTAAATTCTGAGAATTACAGTTTGTTTGATCTTTGCTCTTTGACTGAAGGATAAGCATCAATATGGTCAGCTTATTTTTTATAGAGCTTCACTTAAGAGAGAAATCTAAAAAGTTTCTCCTCATAATGTGAAACCCATCCTATAGGCCAGTAGTCATTTCTCAGTGTGATATTTTACAAGCGTCTCTTTGGTTATTGCCCCATTCTCCCTTACTATATTCTGCTTCCTGCATATACTAAAGTATTGTACCTACAGACATCTCTCTCATGGTGCAGTTTGCGGGTTTGCCCACCCATTTCCCCCCTGCAATTCTCCACCACAAATTGGTGGAAGGGTTAGCCATTTATGGCTCAGACCCTGTTCTGCAGTTTGTGGTCCTTAATGGGGCCAAACAACATGTTGGCCCTCATGCATTTGCCACAATTTTGGCACACCAATCGTGGAATCACTTAGGTGATTCCACCTCATTCGTTTATTAAATCTGCCCCTGACCATCATTTCTGGGCCCGCGTCAAAGGTGGGCTGACAGTTTGCCCTTCCTGTTTCAGGTTGGACCACTCAAAACAGAAGTGCCCTGCCCAGGCGGAGGTTGAGGACTCAGCCCTCGCCTCCTCAGCTGCTGCTGGCTTTTTGGCTGCTCCAGCTGAAATTTTTGTGTGGGGAGCGATTCTCCCTCCCCTCCCTTGAAACCTGCGGGTGTGGCTGGTTCAAAATCAGCCAATCAGCAAACATAAGTCTGCAAATCCAAAATGAATGTCTTGGCTCATTTTAGCACTAACCACCAAAGTTAAAAAAATAAAAATTTAAGTTCACCTCCTGCCCAATCAACCTCAGTTGCTGGGCCAATCAGGCAGATTTAAATCCTTTTGATGTCCTTGACTGGGTTGATGAGGACGATTGCCCACATGGGACTGATCCCATGTTTGAATGGGAGGATTTTATAAATCCTTCCTCCAAATCACCTCCTCATCATCGATTCAGCCCTAAAAAGGGCTGTTTCCAGTATAAACTCCTATTTGAAATGGCAAATGAAGTTGCAGCTGCCCCTGCCAATTCCCTGTTACAAGCCAATGTTAAATCTACTTTGGCCCCTTTAAAAATGGATTTCCTGGGCCAAAATTCACTGAAGAATTTCCCTTTCGCCACAAAATAGGAACTTATTTTGTGATGGACCACAATGCGATTAAATTAACCATGAAAGCCACTCAAGTGTGCGGCTTTACTAGTGGTAAATCCTCAGAAGGTAAAACTGATTTTGTCCGTCTGCCAAGTTTGCTCCTGCAGGTAGAGAATACCTTATCCAATTATATTTATGTAATGAACAAAGCATATATTATTGATGAAATTAATATTAATCTCTTCAACCTACAGCCACATTCAGGTGATATGCCTAATTAACTCTTGTCTGCCCTGGCACGTTCCCTCAAAGACCTATCTCGCCCCTTTCCCCTCGGTTTTGCTAGGCTAGGGGAACCAGGTCTAGCATACTAGAGAGGTTAAAAATGGGTTTTTAGCAATTTTGCTCCTTTTTTATCCTGATTTTTTTTGTGTTGGCAAGAAGGGCCCCCTGATATTTGCTTTGAATAAAATAATTAAGTATTGCCTTTTCAATCTCTTCACTTTATGATGTTGAATATATTGCTCTTTGACATCTGTTTCAATTATTTCAGGTATATACAATAAATTGAGTAAGGGCTTGAGTTGGCCTGGTGGTTTGAAACGTATAGGATCTTCTTCTCTAGGACATATAAAGCTCTTCTTGGTAAAACACTTCCCACAGTTAATGCATCTTGGCCATTCCAGAGTAGGTATGCCAAAAGATCAGGGTCTGGAGTACCTACTGAGGATTGATATCTCTTATTGTCCAAGGTTGAGGCTATATCCTCATGGCGCAACTCAGAAGCGACCTGGCTGGGAGCACCATTTTATTGGGCCACCAGGGAGCAATCATTGGCGGCGCATTTATCTGAAGGCAGGGATTTGAAGCTTGCAGCCTTGGATTAGACGTTCTCCATTATAATAAAGTAAGATAAAGTAAAAATATGTTCTGCTGAGAAGTACTTTGTTTAGAGTAATCAAGCACTATCTATAGTACTTTGAAATGTAAGGATATGAATAGGGATTGTAAGGGTAGTGTAATGGGACCTGTAGGAAAGTCCTGATACTGGGATAGGTGGGAATAGATAAAAGTGTGTATTAAAATTAGATAAGAACTTGGAAATGTAAACATTTCCTAAATTTGGCATAATTCAGGCAAAGCCCTGAATTCAGTATTCCAGTTAAATCAAACTCCATTCTCAAAATTATTAGGCCTTTTGGGAATTGGGCCCTTTTGATTATATATCGACCTTCCCCTGGACAAGGCTTCCACCTAATCCAGGGAGAATCCTGACAAACTCCAAAAAGTGAAAAGCTCAGCTCTGTATGGGAAGGGCAAATTCAGTATAATTAAGCGAGGGAATGAGTATTCCATCAAATCCCTCTCCTCTGGACTCACCATCAACCAAGTTCATGGCAGCTTCCTTCAGACCTATTCTACCCCAATATTCTTGAGGGGAGTAATGTTGGACATCTGCCTCCTAGGCTTCAAAATAAGAATGTTGTGGTTAAAACTCTGTAGACTAGAGAAATGTCAGACATATACAAGTCTGCGATAATCAGAAAATCAAATTTACTTATAATAACAATTTAGTTAGCCAAAAGACCTGGCCAATTCTTTGTGGAACCCCAAAGATCGGGGTAACATGATTTCAAATACTCTATTGGGGGATAAGTTGGTAACTAATAGTTAGATTACTCCAACCATGAAGCGGACTATGGAGCATCCATCAGACAGTGCTTCCTCAACCATGCCCAGGTCCATTCAAGCACCTTCATGGGGACCACCCCATTTATAGGCGTGGCTGGTGTCCACCAAGGTGAAATATTTTCTCAGATGGGGATTGGCTGAAATACATCAGTTTGATACCTCATGGTTATGTCTTAGCCAATAATGATTCCCCATACATTATTACATTAAAAGAGATGCGAGTTTTCTGAGCCTCTGTAGGCTAAAATCGCATAATGCCTAATTTGGAATTTCCCAAGCTATCAAATGTTGAGCCTCAATGCTTTATAAAACTCCTATCAATTTATTATATGATATACTCTTTTTTACCCCCAAGCAGCGCTCAGTAGAAACTATGAAATTTAAACCTTTTTCATATTTATTTATTGCAACTATTTTCATATAACTGATGAGAGTACTCCTCACATCTATCGTTGGATTTGAGGCATAAAGCACCAGCAAGCCTCCTTCTGAGCCAAAATTCAACAATGTCTGCTTTGCAATTTTCAAAATCTTTTTTGCATGGCGTAATGCATTGCCAGAGAGTTTTGTCAAAAATGAGTGAATTGGCATTTGTCATGGAGACAGCAGATAAACTTTAGAAAGCCTTCCAGTTAGGATGCAGAAACGCCCAAAGGGAAAACCATAATGATAGAGGCATTGCCACTCAAGTGACGTTGTAGTTTATGGAAAGGCAAGTAACAATTGAGGGCTGGCGGGCCATGAGCATAAAAAAAGACTCCACGAGAAACTAGGCTGTTGTGGCTTCAGACTGAAGGGGGTTAGGCGTGGGGAGTTGCAAGATTAGATTGAGTTGTTCAGGGCTCCCCATAGGGAACTGGGTTTGACAATGCGTGTAAGGGGTGGATCCTTGCCTGGTGTGGGATTAATTGAGCCCACATGTTATTATAATCCTGCTGGCAAATGGCTTTGCAATTGTGGAGATGTCCCTATTATAATAAGACTGTATTATAAGCCTTAAGTTGTTATGGTAGAATGGATAGGATCTGCCAAGTTTGATACAAGCGATGATTATTCAAGTGCCTTGAGATGAGGTGATATTGGGTTGTTGGAAAATCGTCTAAAATTAGGCAATTGTTAAATTAACAAATGAAGAGTTGCCAGAGCCAACGAGATATGGCGAATTAAATTACTAAGCCATGGAAGCAGTACCATCTGAAGTCATAATGATATAGGCGAGATGAGATGATTGAGAGAAGAAGGTTGTTATTAGTTTAGAAGTAAGTTGAACAGCGAGAATCCGCTATATTAATTATATTAAATAAATAAGGTTGTAAAGCGAGTGATCCATATTTATTTGAAGTTTATTATGTTGTTTCAAGGATAATGATCAGCATATCGTTGGTTTTATTTTGCTCAGTGGGTTGAACTCTGTGCAAAAATCCTTCGAAGTATCTCTAGAATACCGCCAATTTTATAACAGTGGTGCTCACTACAGGGGGCCCATTGATCAATCACAATAACAATAACATTCCTCAGTCGCTGGCCATGTCATATCAGGCTTGCTCTATAAGGAGACTTTCCAATACACTACAACTGGTAAATATTGGGAAAATAAGCTTGCCTTGGACGCTGTGCTCCAATGGAAGAAGGAGTTTCTGAAGAAGGTTTGTATAGATAAGCTGCCTCCGTTTGATTGCAATGGGAACATTTATGGATTTTTTAAGCGATTTGAGTTTGCAGTAGAAGGTGCTTCAGATCAGCATAAAGCCAAATTATTAATATCCACTTTGGTTTTTGGAAGCGCGGACCAAGTTACTTGCTATCTACCCCAGCAGTTCCGTTACTTATAAAAAAGAGAAAGAGACTGTGTTGTGGTTATTCAGAGAAACTTTGAAAATGGCGCAGTGGAAGGCCAAGTTCTTAATTATAGGGTTTCAGCATAATGAGACCCTCACTGCATTTGCTGATTGCGTTATGGTGGAAGCCTATTTGTTAATTGGTGCAGGGACTTTAAATGAATCCAATGTATGCATAGTGTTGACCTCTGCTGTGAAACCACACTGTGAGCTTTTCAATACCATGGCTCCATATTTAGAAGTTGGCATGTCTTTGATTAAACTTGTTCGAATTTTATGCCATCTATCCGCTACCTTCCCTCCACCCAATATAGAGCAGAAACCTATCACCTCCACTGCAAGACTTTCTTGTTTGGGGGAATTATCCCTCCCTGTTCAGCGTCTGGTTGGTGACCCCCAGCCTTATTATCACTACACGCCTCACTTTCAACCAAGTTGTCTTCAGCAGTTCAACTATTGGGATGGGTTTGTTTACACCACTCAACCCTAGCCTAACTTTTGGGGTAGCCCATTTTACAACAATCATGGATGCAGATCTTACAAGGTCAATTTTTTGCAGTCGCTCTGGGCACTTGGCCAAAAGTTTTCTTATCGTCAGGTTCATTCCCAAACGCAGGATCAGTACAATCAGGAAAAGTCAGAGTGGAGCAGAGATGGGATTCTCTACTTCCACTAATCTGACTCAAACGTCCCACCTGAATCTATTCCAGTACATCCAGTGGAAGTCCCTAGTATGACGACTCCTTTCTATATCAGCAGCATTTGGGGGGTGAATGTGCTGACTGAGCGCAATATATGGACACGGCGGAAGCAGGCCTCCAGGAGCAACCAAAGCCTTATGCCTGTCAAATGTTTGATCAACTGTTTACTGATGAACCAGACCCATTCGCTGATGTGCTTCTTTTAAAAGGAGTGAACGCGGCTCTCTCTGTGGACGCTATTGTGAAAAAGTATTCTAAAGTTAGAGAGGGTATTATGTGATTCTTAGGGAAACAAGATTAATTGAATGTCCACGTTTTAAACAATTAGAATGTGTCTAACTCTGAGTGTACTTACTATGGTGTTATTGTAGCAAAAATCTGAGTCTGCGCTATAAATGATATGGGTGCCCCAATCGACATAGTGTCCACAAAGTTGGTGGCGAAGTTGGCATTAAAGCCTGACGTGGAACATCATGTGGTTTATGGTATTGCAGGGCCAGAAAGCACAGTTTATAAAGGAGCGTACAGCACGCTACCCTTGCAGTTTGGGTCGATTGTCATTGTAGCTCCAGTGGTAGTGCTACCAAGCAATAACTATGACCTGTTATTGGAACCCCTTTTATGCGCCATTTGGGGGGTTGTTGTTTTGACACCGGAGACCTTTGAAATTCTGGGGCAGCGGATCCCAATCTACTTCACTTACAATGGAATGCTGAAGGATCTGGTGCACATGGGTCACATCAATCTTGCATATGGGGATGGGAGTTTCCAGTTTGCTACCATCAATTAAAGAACAAGAGCTGGGCCCTTCCCCATCAAATATATAATTATCAAGGGCTACCTCTTAGAGCTTCTGGTCCTATATCTATTCCCTCTGGACACCAAGTAATTATAAACACCGAGTTAGAGGTGGAAGTGGCTGCTGGGTTATATGGAGAGGTCATTGGGCCTAACAGCAATTGCGGCTTGAGGCCCACGTGGCCTCAGGTATTATACTTCTAAGGCATGGGGAGATCAAGGTCTTAGCAGCAAATCTTCAGAATAGACCAATGCAAATCTCATGACACCAAATAGTGGCGTATTTACATTTCCTCCCAATTAAAGAGGTCCTCCAAGTTCATGAGTTCGGTTTGCTGGATAAATTTGATCTGCCCATCAAAACACATCCTGGTTTAATGGCAGTTGTACCACAAGAATAATTAATGGGTTAATGGAAGATCAGAAAGATCAAACAGAACCTTATTTCAAAAATACAAAGGGATCTTTGCTGTTGATGAGCATGATTTAGGGTGCACGCGGGGAGTGATCCATTGAGTGGACTTTGGGGATCATCTTCCCATCAGATCTTAGCTGATCCGCAAATCTAGAACAGCATAAGAATTTGTCACAGCAGAAATTGTTAAACTGCTAGAGAAAGGAATGTTTAAATCATCGAAGAGTCCATGGGCTTCCCCTGTCCTAATTGTCAAAAAGAAGGATGGTACCAACTGTATAGTAATAGACTACCGCAAGCTCAATAGAATTATGAAAAAGGAATCATATCCCTTGCTGCGAATCAATGATGCTTTTAACTGGTTGTGAATAGCTCGTTACTTCTCTGCAATGGATTTGATATCTGGCTATTGGCAGATTGTGTTATCTGCGGCAGAACAAGAGAAATGCGCCATTATCACGTCAAAAGGGCTTTTTCAACTGACATGTATGCATAAGGGCTGTATAATACTCCAGCTACTTTCCAACGGGCGATGGACAATATCTTTGAAAATTTCAAAATATTTTGCTTTCTTTTATACCTTGATGACATCAACGTTTTTTCCCGCACATTTTCTAAGCATCTTACCTATTTTGAAGAGGTATTCCGCCGGTTGTCTGAGGCCAACATCAAAATAAAACCCCAGAAATGCCACTTTTTCAAGGATCAGCCAGAGTACCTTGAGTTTGTAGTTGATTCGACAGGTCTGTGGCCCCAACCAGCTAAGGTGGATACCATTCAGAAGATGACTACTCTAAGCAGTAAGTGAGATATACAAGTATTTTTAGGGATGGTTGGCTACTATCACCGCTTTATACCAAAAATTTAGTTGTATTGGAGGTCCACTGTTTGAATTGTTATGAAGATGTCATGTTTGAATGGACGGAATGCCATCAACACCCTTGATAATCTTAGAATGACATTGATCAATGCGCATGTACTACGTTACCCAAATTTTGAAAAGAAATTTATTGTACAGACGGATGCATCCCTTTCTGCTGTGGGAACAGTTATATCCCAAAAAGATGACAAGAGGAGGAGCACCCAGTGGCATACTGTAGTAAAATCCTGAATAGCCATGAACATAATTATACTGTGACCAAGTGGGAGTGCTTAGTGGTGATATATGCTTACAAGCAAATAAGAGTAAATTTGCATGGTTAAAGTTTAAAGTTGTAACGGATCAGGCCACGTTTTGCTGGTTACAGAACCTTAAGGAGCCATAGGGGCGACTAGCTCAATGGGCCCTTAAACTGCAGGATTACAATTTTTGAGATTCTTCACTGACCAGGAGCCAAACATTAAAATACAGACTGCTTGTCAAAATTACCAACTATTGCAGTAACGGCAGATCTGAGCGACAGAAATTACAATAATATGCTTAGTGGTAAGTATGATGATGAGCTGCCGCAGGTTGTAAAGGCGTTGAATGAAATGCGAGCCAATACTTTCAGCAAAATGGTGAGTTGTATAAGCGGATAGGTGATTCAATGGTGAACTTTCCATGACCCTTGACATGGCCTGATATTATTATTAGTGCACATAGGGCCATCAGACATGGTGGTGTGCTTAGGACAATGAAATTCTTGCGGCCTCAGTATTACTGGGAAATTTTGAACTTTGATGTGCTTGATATTATCTTCTCCTACCACCAGTGTCAATTGGAAAAGCCATTCCACCAAAAGACTTCGTACTGGTTGGTAAAGCTGCACTTTGTTTGGTATACGGTTTCTCTGGATGTTGTTGGCCCTCTGCCAATGGAAACTAATCGGTCCAAGTACATTTTGGTAGCAATTGATCACTTAACCTAGCGGGTTGAAGAAAAGGCAACACAGGATTTAGGGGCGGTCACAGTAGCCAAGTTCAAAATGGAATGTATTATACAATAGCATTGCTGTCCTCAGTTCCTCCTTACTGATAATGGAACTAAATTCACTTCCCATATCCTCCAAAAGCTCAATGAGCTGATGGCCATCTGAGAAGTTTTTACAACCCCATACCACCTCAAGTCCAATGGAATGTTTGAGCGGGTCAATGGGCCTTTAGTGAACATACTTCATAAATTAGTAGTGGATTGACCCTCAGATTGGAGTTATCTTTTGTCCACCGCCGTCCTCACCTATAATATTAGTTATAATTCCACCATGGGAAGAGTTCTTTTTTAATTACTATATGGCCAACACCCTTCTCTTCTGGCACTACTATACGCCTGTGTAGAAGATACTGGTGGAATGAACCTTAACATTATTTGACGACCCCTGCTAACACATTAATCAAATTGCAAACTGAAGCATACTCATTCAGTTTGGCCAAGAAGATTAAGACTTAAGATGACAACCAGATATGGCGTGATGGGGTAACTCAGTTCAAAGATGGAGAGCTGTCTCAATTCCATGATCAACATGGGTTTGGGCAGAAGCACAATTTGGCCAGTATCTGGATTGGGCCATTCAAAGTTATTGATAAGACAGGCATTTATGCATAAACTATCAAGGACCCTGCTAGTGGTCAGATTGTCAACTGAGTGCATGCAAGTTCCTCTGGGCATATAAGCAATAGGAGCCTTTTCGTCCAGTCAAAGGGGGGGTAATGTCATGATTCTGATATAACTGGATAGAAAAGCCCTGAGTTGTTATGGCATAATGGATAGGATCCGCCGAGTTTGATATGAGTGATAATTATTTGAGTGCCTCAAGATGAGTCAATATTGGGTTGTTAGGAAATCATCTCAAATTAGGCGATCATGAAATTAACAAATGAAGAGTTGTTTAAGCTGATGATATTGGCGAATTAAATTACTAAACCATGGAAGCGGTACCATCCAGATTTGCTATGATATAGGTGAGATGAGATGATTGAGAGAAGAAAGTTGTTAGTAATTTAGAGTAAGTGGAAAAGCAAGTATCCGCAGTATGAAGTATTAAATGAAAGAGGGTTGTGGGAGCGAGTGCTCCATATTTCTTTGAAGTTTATTCTATTGTTCAAGGACAATGATCATCATATCGTTGGTCCTAATTGCTCAATGGGTTGAACCCTGTGCAAAAATTCTTTGGAAAAATAGTATACCGCCAATTTTAGCAGGAGCTTTCTATGAGATCTTAAACGCAATAAGCCCATTTAACTGTTGTAGGAGATAGAGTTACTATCATAGCTGGGATATCCCCAGTTGATGCGAGGCCCATGAGTCCATATTGTATGAGACGCAGGGTTTTGGCAAGAAAACTTTGAAAGAAATTAAATATGTGGGAAGAATTTTAATGGAAATTAAATTAAGAAGATTTAATGTCAATTTCCTCAGTGTGTACGACGGCTTAAATAGATAATCAATTTAGGGAATAGCTTAGAAAATCATGAATTGGGGCCCTCAAGATTTGGCCTAACCTGGCGAACTTCAAGTGAGGGGGAAGAAAACGAACTTAATTTGAACCAACCTTGAAAGAGTTGGCAGCGGGTTGAGTTGCTGTCAGTTCTACCTCATATTCCCAGATTGCATTTTTACTATGTTTTTAGTGGTTAGTGTGACTGCATCTCGCCTGATGGTCAACAGGAACCTCCCAATTCCACACCATGTAGTGGCAGTTCCAAGTGGTCAGGAACGGGTTTGGGGTGACCAACCTGCCTACACCTGGTCACTTTAGCATCCTTTTGTCAAGCGGTACTCATCAAATGAAGTTCTTGATATTTAAGGGATGGGTTTTGAGCTGGCAGAGATCTTTAAAAATGGCCCAATGCAATTGGTGAGTTCCACCAATGATTTGACATGTGGTCTATTCTTCATATATATAGTACACGCCCATCAGGCTTTTCTTCCCAATATTTTTGTGTTGGGTTTCAAACCAGCAACAAAAATTTTGATAAATTAATGCCTTTGGCGAGTTTTTTTGAGGTAAATGACATTAGGCGCATTCTTCATATAGGATACCATCTGTTGGTCCTTGTTGCTAAGGTTTTGGGGCTCTCAGACCTTAATCTTGAGGGCTCGTTGCCATTGACTTTATGAGTATTTTTTGCCCCATGAGGGGTACCAACTTTCTAATATTTCAGCGCAAATCTTATCAAGTTTCCAGACTAATTTTGTGGAAGTACACGTGGGGACAGGTGACGGCATTTTTAAAGGGAGGGATGTTACCCATCACTCATCTACCACATGGGCGAGATCACTCTGTGAGACGCGAGGGACAGATGCCCTTATTAGACCCTTTTTTGTGGGGAATAATGAACGCCATTCAGTCCAAGCAAGAGGGCGCTCCCCCAGGACTTACAGCGTGGAGGCAAATTATGTGACAAAGAGTTCAACAGAGAAACTATTCTTTGAGAAATATAAACAAAGGTGGAAGCTAAAGAAATTGACCAGAAACCTACCTAAAGCGGGTAATTGCATATGTAGTGTGGTGGGAAAAGGGAGCTCAGAGAATTAGGTGCAATGAAGCCTCTTCCAGGCACCCTAATTATTAGGGTGGGCTTTGCCAATAATTTGAGGGGAGGGAAAAGGCGTCAGAGGTCCTAGATGGCGCCATGAAATTTATGATAGCATGTCCATCAAATAAAAGAGAAATTAATTGGAATACTCTCAAACTTGAAAAGATTTCGCCAAATGGGTAGGTTATTAAAACCACTCTGCCATGATCCCTCCTATTGATGTACTCAATAACATGCTTTTTGGGAAAAAATTATATAATCTCGAGAGTTAATCCATGATTTGACCCATTTAAATAAACATATATGACTTATTAGGCGAATTAGGGCTAAAATGGATTTTTGGAAAAGTGGAGTTTTTTTCATCAGTGACCAGGACACACTTGGGGTGAGCCTGAGGGTCCTGCTGGAGGGCCCTAAGTTGAACCACCTCTCTGCACACCCCTTAAATCTTTTTTAACAGATCAGAAGAGAAAATGGTGGCAGAGAAGAAGGTTTTTTAGGATCCAGGTCTGTAACCCACCACTCATCTACCACATGAGCTAGGTCACTGATCCTAGAGAGAGGCTTCACTGGGGGCTTAAGCCCCTTCCTACTCCTGTGAGAGAATGCTCTCTATCCAGATGTATGGGAAGGTCATCTTGACTTACATTACCAACAATTAGGTCGCAGAAGCTCTACTCCTCCTGCCACCATTCTCAAGATTAAAGGCATTCCTTAGAGCCTCCAAGGATTGTGTTATACCATGGAGAATTGTGTGTGAAGTCCATCAGAATGATTTTATGGATACATGAAGGATGGTGGGATAAATTTACTCCCCTTGGTAACGGTCAAGGGCTGAACCTTTTGCGACTTCTAAAATAATCTCTTCTGGCCACCAGAAATCTATGAAATACTTTTTAAACTAACTCTACAAAATAATTGTCAAGAGAGGGCAGAAGTTCACATTTGTACATATCACTCCGCTGGAAAAATTAAGGAAATACATGAGCTTTTGAAATTTTACAGAGTTTGGCTTACCTGAGCAACATCTACCAAATTGTTCAATCATCACTCATGAGCATAATAACGGAATATCTGAGGGTCAGAAAGACTAAGCATTGACCCTCATACAAAAATATGCTCAAAATATTCACAACAGACAACTACAATCTCAGATGCGCTGTGGTATAAGTATCACGTTAACACTGGTGATTTGAAGCTCTTAATTCATGAAGATATAGAGTAGTAAGGACAGTGAAAAGAAGGTGCAGAAAATCTGGAGTAGATCATACATCAAGGAATGGCAATCCACTCTCGCAGCCCATGGCCAGTCCAGTGCTCATAGTTAATAAAAAAGATGTATATGATTGAGTCATCAAAATTTACTAATGTCTGAATAGGAAAACTAAAAGGATTCTTATCCTTTACCTCAAATTGGTGACGCCTTGGACCAGTTAGAAGGAGATAAATATTCTATAACTTTATATCTCATCAGAAGATACTGGCATATTGACCTTCCTCCTAATGACTAGCTAATTGTGTAATTATTTCCTCTCAAAGGTTGTTACAACCAACTCAGATTTGTCAGGGACTGTGCAACGCTGGCCACCTTCCAGCGGGTGATGGACAATATCATGGGAGATTTAAAGATGAGTTGCATTTTTGGTTAATTCAACACTATAAACGTGTTCTTAAAAATGTTTACCTAACATCTAGCACATCATCTTTGGGCCTTTTAGAGATCGCCTAAGCTGAGCTATAAGATTAATTCGAAAAATACTAGTTTTTTCAAGTAAAAAATGGAATATTTGGGGAATATCGTTAAGACTCAAGGAATACAGCCATAACCTTGAAATCTTGAGGCCATCATCTGCATGAGAGAACCTGAAAATAGGCGATATATCAAAGTATTTCTCAGCATGCTTAGATATTAACGCTAATCAATACTTGGATTTGCACAGCTTGCTGAGCCTTTATTCCATTTATTTCAAGTGGAATCACCTTCCAATGGTCACAATAATGCAAAGTCCTATTTAGATGGGTGCAGAAGGCTCTGAGTGAAGCCCCTGTTCTGATATCCTAATTTCAATCAGCCTTTTATAGTGCAGTATGACGCGTCTCTCATGGCTATAGGAGCTGTACTCTCCCAGATAAGAGATGATGAGAAGCACCTGGTAGCCTTCTGCAATCATGTCTTAGACAAGCATAAGTAAAATTAAATGGTAAGTGAGATATAATGCTTAGCTATCATATATGCTTGTAAACAGTTTTGAATCAAAATACATGGTATAAGTTCAAGTTTATCACCATGCATCTTCTTTAAAATGGTTAAGAAATATCAAGAAACTCTGAATGTCAGTTATCACGACGAGCCATGAAATTGTAGGCCTACAATTACAAAGTGTTTCATCACTTAGGATATACCCAGAAGAGTGCCAATTGCTTTTTATAGCTCCCTGTCATAGCAGCACTCACTTCTTTGCGTATCAACTATTAAAAAAAATGAAAGCAATGAATTACGCCAAAAAAAATCCTGTTATTTGCCACATCTTGGATTGGCTCTTGAAGAACACTGAAATTTGGGATGGCATTTATATAAAATTGTGGGGAACGATGGGACACTGTACCCCTCAACTTCCTCTTGTCCAGAGATAATCACGTAAGCTTATTGCACCGTAAAAATGAGAGCTTACTGAAGACATAAATCTAATTCATCAATAGTACTAATAAGAGTCCTTAAAATTTAAATAGAAGGTGTGATATTGAATTGGCACACTTGTCAAGCCCAAAAAGCCTTATTAGTCATAACTACTTACCAGTTGGTCAAGCCTAATTGGGACTGATACACAGTGTTTATTGATGCTTTGGGACGTTTCCTAACTAGCATTCTTATTTTCAAATACATATAATAGCCATTGATCATCCTGCATAGTGGGTTGAGACTCAACCTTTCAAGTACTTGTAGCAATATCAACTGCAAAGATATAATGGTAAAAATAATACACCTCCATGGTTGCCCACAGGTTATCCTCCTGGACAATGCCACTAATTTTACCTCTTATTTCATACTAAAACTAAATGATTTAATGGTAATCTGGGGATTTCTTACTGTATCTTATCATACCAAGACCAACAAAATGGTAGAATGTGCTAATTGTATCTTAGTGCAAGCTCTTTGGATTTTTTCAACAATTTTTCATTTCAATGGGACATATACTTAAACTTACCTGTTTTCACATACTATATTAGTTACCACAGTGGTAAAGAGAAACACCCTTCTTGCTTTTACAATTGACAACCTGAACTACTATCCTCATTATATGCCATTGTTAGGGATAAGAATGAAATCTGGCCATCCAATTACTTTGATCACTTGGTAGATTTCTTAACTAAGATTTAGACCAAGGCCTATGGAGCATTCCAAACCAAAAAAACCAATCAGAAGGAGAACAATGGCTTGCATAAGTTCACTGTGGTGAGCTTTACAGTTGATGATCAAGTTGCTTACTACTTATATATGGATTTGGTAGCATGCATAAGTTAGCTACCTTATGGAAAGAACCTTAAATTGTACTTGATTGAGTTGCTGCTGAAAATACAATATCCGAAGTTTGATTGATGGACAAATAGTTAATTTTGTTCATGCTAAGGTTCTCCAACCCTATTATAAACCTGACGACCCTACCATCAAAAAAATGGCAAATTAAGTCAAGATGGGAAATAGTTAGATAACTTTTGACAAAATTTCTAAATTCAAATCAGAATAGCAATAAAATCCTAACCTCATTACTAATATTTTACTTAGATTTGATTGTATTTTTTGACCCTGTGTCTTATTATTTAAACTTTTTCTTGAAAAATCAATCTCTATATAAAATTGCATTGTATGATAGTCAATGATCCTCTTTGTGAGAGCATTACTTCTTCTTAATTGAAGTGATTTGACTATATATATAATTACTTACTCTAGATAAATGATCACTTTATTTGTCACTATTTGTCACTGTTTGTGTAGATCTTTAGCGTAGCATTACCTATGTTAATGAATTGAGAACATTACCACATAGTCATGCTATATGGTAGTACTAAGATGTTGGGTCAGCCAACAATAACCTGTGAAAGTAGCGCATAAAAAACCTCATGCTACAAGTGGCTTGAGTTTCTACCCCTCATGGTATTTGCCACCCTGTTGGTTTGAAAGGGAACCTCAATATTTCAGGTAATAGCTTAGGAGGACAAAATGGCTCCTACAGCTCATACAAGCTAGTTGCCATGCGGTTAATACCACTTTTAAACTCCAACTCCAATTGTTCATATCATCCAAGGTAGTTTTCAATTCTCTCTTAAGTAGAGAGATTTTTTAAAACTTCTGGATTTATTGCATGGGATACAAAAATGGTTCATGCATTCCTAAACCCGTTGAAAGGTTTAATCCCACTTTACATGATTTACTGTATCTATCTGAAGCCCAGGCTGCTGAAATATAATTATTTGAAGGTTCCTTATTGATCAACATTAACTATCCTTGAATGCTATGAGCTCTTGCCTTTCTGTTTGGGCAGATTTAACATCTGCCTTCGTTGCTAATTGCACTACTTTCCAGTTCTTTGTTTCCCTTATTGTGTAGGAAAGCTTTGCAATAATGGTAGGCTAATTTAAAAGTCATACTGAAATTTCTGGCACCTCATTCCTTATTTCAGATAAAAAAATGATTTATGCATGTTGCTCTCCCTACATTGGGTGAGGTTTATTCGTTGCCATGCTTGCCCTGCACCACTAAACCATTTCTTTTAGGTTGTTTATCAGATCACCTGTCCTGAAATTCTGCCATCAAATTCCCAAAGAAAGAGGCTACTTGACTCGCTTTAACAGATTTTGTTAGTTTTTTCAACTATATCACTACCATATAGCATGACTATGCAGTAAAGTTCTTGATCCTTCTGTATAAGCAAGACTATAAATAAATTAACACAAACTAAAAGCCAAGTTTTTATAAATAAACTTCCCCACTATTTAAAATAGGAGAATTAATAATCTAAATCAATTTATTAAAGATTTAGTAGTGCTCTTGTGATGAGGGTCACAGACTATTGTACAATGCTATTGTGAAAAGGAATTTATAGGTCAAGAAAAGGTTCAAAAGGTGGTCACAGGGCTGACTAAATACAATTCTTTTAGGAAAATTTTATAATGGAGCTAGATTAAGATCTATTTGTGAGTCGAAAACTAAGAATTAAGTCAATTGATTATCCAACACTTCCTCCCTTAACTTAATTTACCAGTTGATCTTTGATGGAAGTTTGTCAGATTTGTAATAAGGTCAGAGAAATTGGCATTAATAAAATTGACTGCTTTTCTGTCATTTGGGCTCAATTTAGTGTATTTAAACAGCGACTCAGTCAAGTACAACATACGGCCCTTTCAATAGAGAAACCACCTTTTTCATCATGCCAAATCCATTTATTGCTGTAATTGAATTAGTTTTTTACTGCAAAACTTGCCACAATGAAGCAATGCAAGTCATCCTTCTCCTTCAAATTTTTTCTTCAGGTTAGGGCTGCCTCATAGGCCTTAGTTTAAACCTTAATGAGGGATTTTGTCATTCAGTTAGTTTATTTGTATGTCATAAAATCCTTGTAAATCATGATGGCATGTAATAAGAGTGCTAATGAAGGATAAAGTCCGCATAAGAGATGGAAGAGGGAATACCCTTTACCGCTGTGGTAGCTAAATCCAAATGAAAGCAGTTTAGTACACATATATGGCCAATGCAATGAAGATTTCTGGAGAACTTCTAGAAGAGTTTGCACTCTTTTTTTAATTTGGCACATTCCACCATTTTATTGGTATCAGATGACAAGGGACAGTAAGAACTTTACAAAATTTTATTAGCTCTTTTAACTTAGAATCAAATCATGTGGTGAAATTAGTGGCATTGTCCATGAGGATAACTTGTGAGCAACTATGCCAGTGTATTATTTGCTCCATTATAAAATATTTTAATGGATGTTGCTCCAATTACCCTGAGAGGCCGTAACCTAACCCACTTTTTGAGTGATTAATGGCTACTATGATTTGTTTGAAGTTTATAACACTAGTCAGGAAAGCTCCTAGTACATCGATAGACACTGTGTTCCAGTCCTAATTTCTTAAATACCCAGTAAGTAATAGTGGGCTTATATGGCTGCTGTGCTTAACATTTGAGGCATTTAATTAAAACATCTTGAATGTCAAATCTTAGGGATTCTTAAAAATACACTAGTTGAATTGATTTAAGGTCTTCACCAAGCCCCATGCCATAAAGTGCAATGATCTTACATGATTATCTCCAGATGGTTAGAAGATAAAGGGTAAAGCTTAGGTCACTCATCTTGATCTTGTATAGTTGTCTGTCCAAAATGCGGTGTCTTTCATGTTCTGATCCAGGGTGCGGCGATTTACAAGTTCTCTTTGCCATAACTTTTTTTCTTTCATCTTTTTAATAGGCGATCTGCAAAAAGAGTGAGGGCTGCTACAACAGCCATTCATGAAAGCCCATTGGCATTCTGATGAGTATACCCTGAGAAATGAACTATCTCATAATCATAAGCCTGTTATTTCAAGGCACATAGTACTAACTGACCCTCAAGATCTTTGAGAATACATAGCAATATCAAGGAAGCATAGTTGGTGTAAATTTTGAACCAGGTTTCATGTATGTAGACTCAAAACTGTTTAAAAGTTTATATGATAGCTAAGCATTCAATCTTGGTTAAAATGTAATTACGCTTGTGTTTATCTAAGGTATGACCGCAAAAAGCTACTGGGTGCTTCTTTTTTTTTAGTACTAGATGGTCCCAACCCAAGGCTACTGGGTGCTTCTTATCATCCATTATCTGGGGAATTACTGCTCCTATAGCATAGGGATACATCAGACTGTTTTATCAAGAACTGATCAAAGTTAGGGTATCTCATAACAGGGGTTTAAGTCAAAGCTTTCCAGTTATTAAAAAGAGTCTTTGAATTCCTGAGACCACCAAAAGATATTACTCCTCAAAATAAATGGTTTAAGGGCTTCAAGAGTTGTGCAAATCCTGGTTTGGATTGATGGTAATATCCAACCATCTCAAAAAATACAAAAATTACGCTTACATTTAAATTCTCTCATGCAATTAATGGCCTCAATCTTCTGGAGTTGTGGCCCTATTTCTCAAGTGTTGACAATATGTCTCAGATATTCCTTCTAACACTCAAAAAGTTATAATCAATTGACTAATAATTTACCTGAGCTCAATCTAATCTTCAAAATACTTTTTCCAAATGCGCTAGATGATGGGTAAATGTTTTTAAAACATATTTATATAATTGAGATAAACCAAAACGCAACTCATTTTTAAATCTCACATGATAATGTATTTCACCCACTGGAAAGTGGACGGCGCGTTGCACATACTTTGGGCATTTGTTTTTTAGAATAACTCTTGAGAGTAATAATCACATACTTTTATTAATATCTGAGAGTAGGTCAAATTTTAGTATCTGTCAGACAATTGCCTTCTCGCTTAAGGGAGAAGAATAATTGGGGTGCATATAGTTTAAATGATGGGGGGTTCACCCCTACACCAAATCAACTTTGTTGATAAAGCCTAAGCCAAAATTCCCCTTGTATAGACCTGATGTGGGTGCCAGTAGGTAAAAATATTTTATTAACCCATCAATCAAGAGGAACAGCAATAAGTGGCCAAACTAAGGCTATGTATCAGGTTGCTGATTGGTGAAATTATATTAAAATGCTACCTCATGGTTAAGTACTTCCAATTTCAACTTGACACCTAGTTCAAAGCCCTGTCACAAGGTGAAGAAATTTTAAGCGTTTTAATAGGTTAAGTTGTCATTCAATCAAGTTGAGTTTACCCCTGCTTAATATGATCTCTCATCTACCCCAATATTAGACTATGTGTTTTTTAAATACTAGGAGGCGTGAAGTAATAAAAGTTATTTTATTCTCATTCAAGCTGCTACATAGGAAATTATATTATATTATTCTATAGTTCTATATATTGTAATTTCACTAATTTATTTGACAAAGTCAGATTATAAAATTATTGTGGAAATCCTGCAAACAAACGGCACCTGCGAGCACAAGCAGCAGGATTCCAACATTATCCACTGAGAGATCTAAAGAGGTATAATATTTACCAGTCCTAATTGATTAATCATCATCTATATGAGGAAAAGGACAAGTATGATTTTAATTATTCTACACAGACATTGATTATCAATGATAATTTTATTATAACTATCTTTTTAAATTATGAGCACCAGACTGCCAATGGGTTGTGAAAGGGCATGATCATCCCTTGACGCAGGAGCCTCTCTAACTCCTTTTGCACCACCTTATCACCAGCTTTATTCTCCATATCAATAATGAACAAATGGAATTCACTTCCCCAATTCCACCGTAGTGCTGGATCCCTACAGCGAATCTGAGGTCATAGTTGTCTGCTGCAAATACTTGGGCGTATTTTAGTATGAAAGCCATCGCTTGGTTTTTCTGACACTCAGTTAATCCATTGAGTCACTCATGAATGATAACTGCGCAATTCAATATATACAATACAGGTAAGCTAAACTCTGTTAAATCATTAAACTATGTACTTCCCAATTTCTTCCAATGGAGTTAGGTGACAAACGCATTTTCTGTCCTCTCCTGACGAATACTTTGCAGGAAGTCTGATTGGCAAGTTTTACACAGATCTCTGGATTGCCAGACAAGATTATGCAGGAGCTGTGAAAGGTTTGTACCTCAACCATAACCAAAGGGAGTAAATTTCTCCTACAATTCTTCAGGTAGCTCCAAGTTTATTCCAGTGGTCATCACGCACTGTTCTCCAGGGTATATAACACAATCATTGGAAGCTCTGAGGGTAATGCCTTTACTATTGCAAATGCTGACAGGAGGTGGAGAACTTTGGCGAGCAACTTGTAATTAACGGATGAGGACTACACCATCATTACAGATCACATTCATAAATATTTTTTGATAAGAGAAGTCTGATTATCCCTCAAATAGTGAAGGGATAATGTTTAACCTAGTATAGTAAAAAGATTTATTTTTTAGTAAAAGTGGTGCCCAACCCAAAAGGGGAGCTGGCACGCAATTTTATTTGCAAATGGGCTAAACAAAGGGATTATCATAAATTAAAAAAATTCCTAATATATCCCCTATGTTATCAGCTTAGGAAGCCATATCAGATGGCGAGGAGGCTTTGGAGAAACTTTTGTCCAGCGCCTGCTTTAGCTAGCGGACCATGGCGGACAGCATTGGGGTGGGAGCATCAGCAACATGGGGCATAAGAAGGTATAGTTGGGGGTTTTCTTTGTTAATGAGGCAGGCGGTGTCCATCGCCTCAACGTATTGAGCAAGTTGATGCTCAGCAAAATTGATGAGAACCAAGGATTTTTATTCTTAACTTATTAAACCATAAATTCTAATTTTTAAGTACCAAAAAAAGATTAGTAGTTATTGTTGGGAAGCACAATAGTAGGGGCACTCGTCATGGAGCCCTCTAATGAAACTGAGACTGTCCTGCCAGTCAGGGTGCATGAACACCCAGAATGTCAGCCAAAATTTTGGGGCATATTCACCCATATGCCTGAAAATGTGTGGATAGAGAAGTGATTGCGGGATGATTGCTGACAATGAATGTTCCCACCATTCCTATCAACAACCAAGCTGTTGTCACTGGTGGCTGCAGATTCCACTGATGTTAATACATTTGGATCCACGAGGCCCCAATTTCGCTGTGGTGCCATGGATTGTTGAGCGCGTGGTTAAGCCATGAAACTTTGTCATTTGAGAGAAATAGTCTACACCAGCAAAGGTATATCCTGACTACAGACGGCGTCCAAAGTGGGGACATCCCTAAGAGAACACTGAGGCAAAAGCCCCAGTTGAGGAGAAATGGTAGCAATTTGATGATAAATGGCTACTAGGGCCTAGTTGTTGCATACCCCAGTGAACATGGCACTTGGTAGGCGGCGACTTATATAGAGAAATTAATTCGAACTGTATTTTTATTCAGGAATTTGTTTATTAAACAAAATTGGAAAATTGACTGACAACCATACCTGTGGAGGACAGTTGTCTTACGTGCTAGGGGCTTAGGGAAAAATCTACTTTGCATAAACTTAGATTAGCATGAACCCATATGATTCCAGAAGATCTGTATTTTTAACTAATTTGATGCTGAATTGACCTCCCACAGGCCTGCTGACACTCGCTCAAATTTTGCCACTTAATTTCCTCTCTCAGTGTGATTCCTCTTAACAGGTCAGCGACAATTCATTTAGCAGGCTACTGGTTGCACCCATGACTAGGCCATATAGGGATGATCCCATTGGGCAACAGATTGCTTTGATGCCCTTGAACCCATAGGGGTGGACCCACCTCTTTCAGCGAAAGGGAGACGCCCTGGCAGGGTTTGAAACCATTTGTAGCTCAGGCGGCTAGATTCCGTTGCACCTTGAAATATTAGACTTAATGGCCCCCTCATCAGGACCCAAAAATTGTTGCAGACAAGAAATGCCCATCATTTTCCGTCTGGTAATGGCTCTCACTGCCGCTACCTCCATATACACCCCCTGATCTGCTGCACCAACTCTTGGGTGGTGAGGTAATAGGAAAAGGGCAACTTTGTTAGAGTACGCCATCAACCACCTCTCATCCACCACATGAGCCAAATCGCCATGGGTTATAAAAGTAATGTCCAACTTTCACAGCTTCTTCTTCACGCATAATGGGAAGTTCCCATGATTGAGGCACAGGGGGTGCTCCTCCAAAACTAATTTTTCTATTCTCTTTGAACAGGGGGAGCACCACCACCATGAACTTGAGCAAATGTGATTTTCTTATGGGCTTTCAGAAACTTAAAAGCCAAAATCATGGAGACTGTCCTGGGGCAGACAGGAGCATTGTGATGCAGAGCGTGAAAGGCTTCCACCAAATCACCACAATTGGCACAGCCCAAGTGCTAATCTAAATATTCATATATTCTAGGAACACCTTGCAGCCACAAGATACTAAACCAACTACGGGATTTCCAGAAAGCCAGGATTGCCTCAATCTCAAACTCCTCCAATCCCTTGACCACACTAGGCTCTGGCTTTTCTGGGTCCTTCCCCTTAAATGGGGACAACTTTGAAACGTAGAATGGGGTGCTTTTTCTATTGGGCTGGCAGCTTCAACTGTAACTCGCCATTGCCATAATCCGCTTCCACCACATTGGGCTTGGAGTACTTGCTGAAACCATTCAGAGGACACCTGCATCCGCAGGTGGTGTGTGTTCAATATGATGAAGGACCCCACTAATTTTATGGGATGGGAGACTTTTTCAGTCCATGAAACATCTGTAGTCACTGATGGCCTTACTTGGATGCTTCTGAACCAGGGACAGGGTGCTCCAAAATGTGCAGCGCGGAATCTGCCATAGCCTAAACTTCCAGATGAGGACATGGCTTGATAGAAAATGAATGTTATACACAGCATGGCCTCATATGGCGAGAAACCAGTATATGCATGTGTACCATTACTTTGAGTGAATTGGGCCAACATAAGGTCATCCTCCCAGGCGTCCTGCACAACCATGGCGTAATAGTAAAAGTACTGTTTTAATCTGGCTAACCCTCTCCATATGACTTTCTGACTAAGGACTATATACGTTTGAGAGGCACAGCTTAATCTTAGGGTTGCCAGGAGTGCAATATAAAACTGCAATGTAAACTATGACCCTCATTCACTCACAATCTCCTGAGGTAAGATGAACATCAAGGACAAATGCTGAATTAAGAGCTGGCCCATCTTCTTTAAGGTGATGGCTGACAAACAAGGGATGAAGTGTGAGAACTTGTAAAGCGGTCCAGAACCCCATAATCACCGGAAACCTCATTAGAGCTGGTGAGCTCATAAATAATATCAACTGAAACTGAGCTCCATGGACCCTCAGTCTGCTGCAGGGGATGGAGAAGACCTATTTTTCCTAATATGTCTTATTTAACCCACGCGCATGCCATGCAATTCGTGATCCACACTAGTATATCCTTGGAAATGCTCATTTAGTTTTATTTCCACTAAATTAAATCAAGGAATTTTTTATAACCCATGTTGGCCAACACTGGGGGGTCATGATGAGACCAAATAACTTTGTCTTGGAGTAGATGCGGCACCCACAGTCGTGACATAAATGAATGATTCTGTAACGCACTGGCTCCTTCCAATGAGCCACGAATGAGTTGGGCAACAGGATCCATGTTAAAGACCATAGGGCTGACAGGACTCCTGATACGACTCTCCTGGTGCGCGCTACAAGAAAGGACAAGCACCCCCTGGAAGACAGTTGCAAGTATACTTAACCCCAGCAACATGCCTTGACTCCAAGACAAGGTATAAAGGAGGCAATAGCCCTCCCAAGCTCACTCTCAAAGTCCAATTCTTGTTGATTTGAGCTAAACATGGCTGCAGTTAAGCAATATCTTTAAAATAAAACCAAATTATAAATATTTGAATTTTAGGTTATTTTTATTTAATATTTAGCCAAGTTGATAGAAAACAGAACTGATGAGCCCCCAGCTCCCAGCTCCTTCCCTATATACACATGTTAAAAGCTAAATTAAACTATAACATAAGCTTATGGTGCCAGCATGAATAATGTTTGGTGTAAACTTTACAGCAGGATCGCGGAATCTTTAATCAATGATTCCGTGCCAGGTCCCAATCCTCAACAGTTCTGCGCCAGTTCCATTTTGAATCCCAATCGAACCGCGAAACTCCCAAGCACCCGTTTCATTCCATTCTTGATTCAAATCCAAATCGAATCTCGAAACTACCCATTTTGCTCGTTTTCCATTTTGTTCCAACTTGGACGCCCATCTTGCTCCTTGGCCTACTCCAAGCTCTGGCCCCTTAGGCGTCCTTTCCAGAACCAACGCCCCCTCCTCCTCCATACATACAGACACAGCCTGCCCTGTCTTACCAAAGATCAGGGCAATGTGATGCTGAGGATAGACCTCAACTGTCACATCACCCCCCTAGACAGGAAGAACTCTTGGATTTTCTCAGGACATCGGGCACAATCCCTAGCTGACTGCCATGTGGACTCCTCAATAGGATGACCCACCCAACGTACCAAGAATGAACGACGTCCTCGCACCACTTTGGTGTCAAGAATCTCCTCAACTTCATACTCTTTGGCTCCTCCTCCAGCTGGAAATAAAGGAGAAACCCTTTCAGGTGGCTGGCCAAAGAATGGCTTGAGCTGCGATACATGCAACACCAGATGGGCTCTTGACCCTTCTGGGAGCTTTAGCTCAAATGACACCTCGTTCACCGCCCTCACTACCTGATATGGGCCCAACGCCACCGGCCCCAATTTCTGGCTCCTTACAGGCAAGGCATAGTTCCAAGCATTCACCAAGACCCAATCACCTCTGATGAAAGCTCTACCTTCAGATCTATGCCGGTCCGCCTTCCTCTTCTGAGCCGCGACCGCCACCACCAAATTCTTCTTCAGGAGCTCCAGGGTGTCCTGGGTATCTCGCGACAGCTCTTCTGCCGCTGGATTCCGACCTTGCTCCCTGGGCTCCATACCCTCTGGGTGTTGGCTGTGATTTGCGAAAAATGGGGTCATACCCATAGATGAATGCTTGTGATTGTATAAGCAAATTGAGCCAGCTTCACCCAATATACCCGGTCATCCTGCCGCCCTGAGACATAGCACCTCAAATATTGCTCCAATATCTGATTTACTCTCTCAGTTTGGCCGTCTGACTGAGGATGGTATGCTGATGAATGGCAAGCCTTGATCTTTAGATTCCCCAACATGTGGAGCCAAAACTAGATGTAAATTGTGGACCACGATCCGACACAATCTCTTCAGGCACCCCATGTCTGGAGAAAACCTCATTTACAAAAATCTGTCCTGCCACCTTTGCAGAAATGGTTGATTGACAAGGAAAAAACTCTGCATATTTAGTCAGGCGATCCACCACCACCATCAAGGCATCCATCCCCTGTGACTTGGGAAGTCCTGTGATGAAGTCCACACTCACTGAGGACCATGGCCTAGAAGGAATTTGAAGCGGCTTCAATTTCCCCCGGTGCCACCTGTTGGGCCTTTGCCCTGGCGCAAACCACACAACGCGAAACATACCTCCGCACCGCCTCACCCACACCTCTCCACGAATAGTGACGGCGAACAAGATCTAACGTCTTCTCTTGACTGGGATG
The DNA here is from genome assembly GCA_022478985.1 of Massospora cicadina. Lineage (NCBI taxonomy): Eukaryota > Fungi > Entomophthoromycota > Entomophthoromycetes > Entomophthorales > Entomophthoraceae > Massospora > Massospora cicadina. The sequence goes on along the minus strand of JAKSZP010006632.1, from coordinate 114,198 downwards.
ACCTGCCAGAGGATGGTCGTGATTAGCTGCCATTACCTCTTGTTGCAGACTCTTCACAGGGACCCAAATCCTTCCCTCATGGCGTATGATACTACCCCAAACTGAGAATCCCGCATGCCCCCTGCTTGCCTCACCTTCTCCTGTCTCTTCTCTTATCCGTTGCCCAGCTCACATCTTTGCTGTGCAGTCCAGATTCTTCCTGCCATCCCTTCTCTCCAGCCCTGAATCGTTGTAAACAGGTTCTGTGGCAACATCATGGCTGTATTGAACTTCCTCAACTCCTCATTGGAAAACACCAGTCCAGAATCATGGCTCAATAAATCTGGCAAGATATTTTGTTTTCCCAGCTTGTATTCAATCCGCAGGTCATATTGAACCAACTTTAAGTGCCATCGGGCCTGCCTCTGGTTCATCAGGCATGGGGACTTATAGTATTCTAAGGCTCGATGGTCCATTCGGATGACAACCAGGTGCCTGGCATACAATAGGTGGTGTTGCCACTCCCCTAAAGCTGCAACTATTGCCAAAAGTTCCTTATCGTAAACTGGATAGTTGGTTTCAGCTGGTGCCATCTTCCAACTGAAGTAACAGACAGGATGTTCAACCCCATCTTTACCCTCCTGCAACAACACGGCTCCAAGTGCAAAATTTGACGCGTCAGTCTCTACCACGAATGGTTTGTTTGGGTCAGGGTGTGCCAGAACTGGGGCTGTCAGCAGACATTGGGCCAGATCCCTAGAAAACCTCCGCACGAAATTCACCACCCCCAAAAAACTTCGCACTTCAGTCCTATTCCCAGGAGCCTTCCATTCCCGCACCGCCCGCAACTTATCAGGACAGATCGCTATCCCTTCTTGGAGGACCACGTTCCCTAGGAAGGACACCGATTCCTTATTGAACTCGCACTTGGACGGCTTCAACTTCAAGCCCGCGTTCCTAACCACCTCCAACACACTTCTCACATCCCTCACATGGTCCTGTGCCGATCTGGAAAACACCAGGATGTCATCCATATAAGCAACACAACACCTACCCACTAAGTCCCCCAATACATGATCAATCATGCGCTGGAAAACTGCAGGGGCATTGCATAGCCCAAATGGCATAACCCTGTACTCAAAGTTTCCCAGATGACATTTGAATGCCGTATACCGCTGGTGCTCAGGGCGAACAGGAATTTGATTGAAAGCGTCCACCAAATCCAATTTGGTGAACACCCCACACCCGGAGATCATGGGCAGAATGTTCTCCATGAGTGGCATTGGATAGGGGTCAGGTTCCGTCACCTCATTAAGGCGTCAGAAATCAACACAAGGATGTAACTCCCCCTGACTTGGGAACCAACAGGACTGGCGAAACCACCGGCGACTTGGAAGGCACAATCAAACCCATATCCAGCATCTTATGGACATAATCCTCCAATGCCTCTTGGGCCCGTGGATTCAACGGATAGACTGGACAGCCCTTTGGTAACTCAGAGCCTTCCTTGAACCGGAATCCAAATGCAAAATCCCCTGTAGGCGAAAAAGGCGCATCACCTTTAGGCTCAAACACCTCCGCAAAATCCTGATACTCCCTCAGCAATCCTTCCACTGACACACTTGAGGTGATTCCACCCATGTGCTTCACCAACGAACCTTGGGACTGAAACGTCCATTCACACGTCCCCTGACCTCTAGGCGACAACAGAACCCTCTCTCTCTTCATATCAAACTGTGGGCAGAAATGGTGCCACCATCTCATCCCCAGCACCACTGAATGTGGCAGGTGAGCTACGGCGTGAAACTCCTCCCTGAATACCTCTGGGCCTTGCCTCAACAGGACCTTGGCCTGCACTCGCCATACCGCCGTTTTTTTGGAGGCGTCTGCCAACGTCACCCATCCATCCTTCTGTAATGACAATCCATGGCTTCTTGCCCACTTCTCCTCAACATAGTTTTCCCCAGCTCCAGTGTCAATCAAAGCTAGAACTTCACCGCAATCCCTTCCTTCATCCCCCACAAGCACATTGACAGGCAAAACCAGATAAGGATAAGATGAAGTAAGCGGTTTATTTTGAGGCACCGGATTCACTGGCTTCTTGCAAAATTATAAGAAGCCTTCTTATTCTGAGCCTCAGGATCCTGAGCGGTAATCTCGATGGGAATCCCTGTCTCCCGCACCTCAACCATACCCTCAGGATTTCCTTGACTCTTCTTTCCTTCCTCCACATAGCTAAACCCCTTAGAACCATGTATGGGCTCTGAACCTGCCCTTCTTCCACCACTCTGTCCTCGGAATCCCCCTGGGGGTCACACAAATTCCTGATGGGACCGTACCAAACTCAACTGTCGCTCTACCTGCAAGGCTAAACCCACCTCTTCCTCCAATGTCGCTGCAGGTTTCACCGCCGCCATTGCCAATAATAAATCAGCTTGCAAGTTTTGGCAAAACATGCGTGGAAGCTGAGACTCAGGTGCCTTTGCTGCTCTTGCCAATGCGCGGAACATCTGGCCATACTCCTCCACTGACTTCTTCCCTTGACCACACTGCAGTAACGCCGCCCAGGCCGAATCCTGCGCCTCATCTGGACATGCTGCACGGTCAATCCAATCCAGACATTCCTCCACTGATACGGGTAACCCTGACTGCTCTTCTAAAAGTTCTCGCACCCAGTTTGACTGCTTTACTGGAAGTGCCAACAGAACCTGACTTAACTGCAAGGCAAACGAATCCTCTCCACCCGCTGCCTTTGTCAAACGTCCCTGAAACTGAACCTGGCTAAACGTCTGGTGGATCAGTTCCAAGTCTTCCGATTTTAAAACTGTGGGAATTCTTCCTTTGTCCTTCCCAGGCCCTACCACTTTCCCACCATCCTGGGACACACACTTTAAAACCTGGTATAATTCATGAAGCAAAAAGGCGGTGGAGACGCTACAAGAAAGGACAAGCACCCCCTGGAAGACAGTTGCAAGTATACTTAACCCCAGCAACATGCCTTGACTCCAAGACAAGGTATAAAGGGAGGCAATAGTCCTCCCAAGCTCACTCTCAAAGTCCAATTCTTGTTGATTTAAGTCAAACATGGCTGCAGTTAAGCAATATCTTTAAAATAAAACCAAATTATAAATATATGAATTTTAGGTTATTTTTATTTAATATTTAGCCAAGTTGATAGAAAACAGAACTGAGGAGCCCCCAGCTCCCATCTCCTTCCCTATATACACATGTTAAAAGCTAAATTAAAATATAATATAAGCTTATGGTGCCAGCATGAATAATGTTTGGTGTAAACTTTACAGCAGGATCGCGGAATCTTTACTCAATGATTCCATGCCAGGTCCCGATCCTCAACAGTTCTGCGCCAGTTCCATTTTGAATCCCAATAGAACCGCGAAACTCCCAAGCACCCATTTCATTCCATTCTCGATTTGATTCCAAATCGAATCTCAAAACTACCCATTTTGCTCGTTTTCCATTTTGTTCCAACTTGGACGCCCATCTTGCTCCTTGGCCTACTCCAAGCTCTGGCCCCTTAGGCGTCCTTTCCAGAACCAACGCCCCCTCCTCCTCCATACATACAGACACAGCCTGCCCTGTCTTACCAAAGATCAGGGCAATGTGATGCTGAGAGTGACCTCAACCATCACAGATTCCCTCCATCAATGAATATTGTGACCGCTTATTCATTATAAGTGCCAGCTGAGCCAAAAACTCCAAGCCTTTCAAGCAGGTTGTTTGACATGCCAATAACCAAGAGATCAGTGGCACTACTGCGGCCCAATCCATTTCCAAAATTACAGGAAGAAACTGCTAAGATCTTGATTGGTGATTCTACTCTGGTTAGCTCCTGCTCATCCGCCTCCGTTAGACTCAACGCAGGGTTGCAACTCAATAAGTCATAAATGAACATATAAAGCCCCTTTCACGAATTCATTTTAATGTTTAAACTAAAGAGGTCACGGTACATCTGGGCCTGGTAATGCGCCAGCTTCTGCAGCTTCCAAAAATACATAAGGGACTATGATCCATCTGAACTGTCACCTCATGACATGTACCCTGCAGAAGGTAATATAAGTGGGTAAGAGGCCATAACATGACGGCCAACGCTCTATTGTAAATGTCCAAGGACTAGTCGGGTGAAGTGAACTTGAGAGAAGATAAGTGACTGGGTGTTCCAAATCATCATGCACTTGAAACAATATCATCCCCACTGTGGCGGTTGAGGCGTCAAATGCAGAAATAAATGGCTTGGTGGGGTCCTTATATTTGATAATGAGAGGCGCGAAAAGCACCTCCTTGATGGCATCAAACGACCACAGGAATTTACCCATCTATTGGAAGGAAAATTCTTCCCATTCAGGTGGTGCAGCGGCGCAGCTGCTGCAGAAGCGCGCTAGAAAATTTCTTCAGAAAGATGATCATAACAAAAAACCGTAACAGCTTATGGGTTGTAGGAGTGTGCACTTTATTATTGCCTTAAGCTTGCTGAGAGATATACCGTAACCTTTTTTCAGGATTAGGTTACCCAGAAAGGTAACCATCTCCCAGAAGAACTCGCACTTGAAGGCTTTAAATAAAGTTCCGCCTTGCGCAATGCAGCCAACGCCGCCTTCAGGTCCTTCTCATGATGCTTGGGAATGGGGAATGCACAAGGATATCATTGATTACTCCATTGTGCAGGTGAACCTGAGGTCACCAAGAACATTATCAATCATCCATTGGAACGTGGCATAGCGTTCTTCAGTCCAAAAGGCATGTCGTAGAACTGTAATATGCTTCTTCAGGTCCAAATTGATGTAAGCTACTCTGGCTTTCTTCCACCTGGATCTGGTTAAATGCGTTCATAGTACCAACCAAAACACTGGGGATTTTTCAATTGGCTGTCTGATCGTTTTTTGAGGGGGAGAGGGTAGGGATGATGAACTTTGATATTATTCAATTGCCCAAAATTGATGCAGGGGCACAACGTGAGATCATCCTTATAAGCAAGAACTATAGGCGACTCAATAGGCGAAGTTACCTTAAGCACCACCTCTTTTTAGCATATTGTCTAACCACACCTCCAACGCATTTTCTTTCCTGTGCCATTTAGGGATACAACTGACATCTGATGTTGATCAAGGCTACAATCAAACAGAAAGCCAGATCATACTTGGAATGCAGCAGAAGGGGATTAGTTTTTCAAGTCAAATATATCCTGATATGCCACTAATTCTGGGGGAAAATCCAGCAGAAGACCCGCTGGAAAGAGGAGCGACGTGGTGGAACACTTCCTTATTCCTGGTGCAAGACTATTAATAAGGAGAAACTCCCCCCACAACTGAGTATTGGTAAAGGACAGTATACTCGAATCCAGGTTATGCTCTCCTGATGCTGATGCCTCCACCTCTCCCCATAATAACTGGGAAGAGAAGTCTTATAACCGTGGCAAGCTGATCACAGAAACAGAACTGGTGAACTAAAAAAGGCACGAACCGCCATATCTTGTATGAAGCCATTGAAGTGGAGGAAGCGCCAAGCTTAGACGCGCCCACTTCCAGGTCCAAGTGAAGAACCTGCTTTTGTTTCAAACTCATAAAGTTTCCCGCCGCTCCCATATCTACAAGTTCCTTAAATGACACACTTTGTACACCTGAAATATTTTCCAGCGACAACAAAAAATTGACAAAGTATAGTTTATTGGCCACTATATTGGACTCTGCCAACTGTTTGGTAATAATCACTGAGTCTTCTAGGGAAAAAGAATCAAGTGGGGAATTAGAACCCAGCATGAGAATAACCTTCTCATATTCTTCACGCTGGGACACTGAAAACCAGAGGATTTGAGAATTCAAGGGCACAAAGTCCATAACAGGAACTGCCCAGAAACTGGCGATGGGGCAGGGAGGGGGAGAAACAATGATTGAAATGGAGCCAGAAGCATCCTCCAGCACCAGAACATACACCCTAGTTTTTGGGCCAAACCATGCTGTTGAGCGAGAGAAAAAGGAATGATACCTTGTCATTTAAGATCCCACTCAAATTCCACCACAGTGGGAATCTAACACCAACAATAACCACTCCATCCAACACATGCCAGAACGTAGCACCAATTGAGGCCGCCGCCATGCTTTTATGATCCATAAAGCACAACTGAATGTCCTAGGAGGGATGATTGGTGGACACTAGATCCAGAGCGGAATGAAAAACCGCCGCTAACAAGTCCAATGGGAGTATAAGTCCAGAGGCTTGGCCATGGAAAGCCTTTACTAATGAATCCAGATTAGATGCCTCTGCACCCAGAGTAAACTAATGAAGCAGGAGAGCTTATCTAAATACCGCGCCTGCACTGCTGATGACACCAACTAATCAAAGGAGCTAAAACTCCCAATTTGTAGGTCAATCATAAAATCCCGTGCACCCAATGACGTGCATCCCCCTCCAAAGTTTTCAATAAAACCACACTCTGCTGAGTATCCTTTGAGAGGAGAAAAAGTTGTGTTGGTCAAAAGCTCCACCTGAAGTTTGGTGAGGGCGTCCAAAACCTGATTCACAAAATCCATGGATGAGATGGACGAACCTACCCTCCTAGGTGAGAAGAGACTGTAACTGGAGTTTGAGGGAAAAAACTCATCAGGAGCTCTCCCACCACCAAGAGGAAGCACATAACAAACGCGCCCGCTGACCACACAAACAGAGCCAAGCTGAGCACAAACTTCAAGCTCATGTTTTATAACAAGACCATCGAATCACCTACTTCTAAAAGAAGGGTGAAGATGGCGGACACCAATAGTCTTTCAATTACATCACGAAGTTGGCTGAAGAAATTGAGACTGGGCTGCCAATTAGGGTGAGTGAACACCCATAATGTGAACCAGAATGATGGGGGCATAGCCATTCATATTAACTAAAAATCTTGTAGGAGAGAAGTGATTGCAGGATGGTAGGTGATAACCAACGTTACCACCATTCCTATCAACAACAAAGCTGTGGCCTTTCACAGTGGCTGCAGATTCTATTGCTGTTGACACCTTTAGACCCATGAGGGCCCAGATTTTCTATGGTGCCAGGGGTTTGTTGAGCACGTAAGGAGTCATGAAACTTTATTCAATGAGGAAAATTAATCTTTGTAAGCAAAGGTATATCCTGCGCATTATGGCGTCCAAAAGTTGGGGACATCCCCTAAGAGAACACTGAGTCTAAATTACCGTTTGAGGAGAAATGGCATCAAGTAATGATGATGGCCACTAGGGCCCAGTTGTTGTGGACACTGGGGAAAATAGCACTTGGTAGGCGGTGACTTATAAAAAGAAATTTTCAAAATTTTTTGAGAAGAAATTTGTTACTAAAAATAGTAAAAGCTTTATTGATTATTATTTGTCATATCTTAGTTCTTGACCTAAAAATAAACCCTTTGACAACTAACAGATTGGGCCGATTATCCACCCAATGATTGAGAAAATACTCTAATTCTCACTTTAAAGCCTATTGCAGCTACATGGCTTGGGCTGATTATATCAATGTCAATTCAATCTAAATATCCTTCAAAGGTTTGGGCTGAATACAATTTCAGATTAAGGCCAATTGTCACTATACAAAACTTGCCAAATAATCCAACTAATTGGGACCAATAGTATTAATTAGCATAAGAAATCATTTAGGGATTGACCTGAAGATAACTTTACTTATTCCATGGACAAATAAACGTTTAAAGTAATCAATTTCCTGCTTTAGGGCAAAATTCATATGTCAATCTTTGTAATCAACATGATAGCACTTGCACAGGGACCTCCTATAATGGAGTACCTAGTGCTATTGAGAGAGGCCTACTGACGTCCTAATTAATGAAGTATCATTTACATCAATCAATGCAAAAATTTCACAGAAGATGTGCTTCCTCAGCTGTAGAAGAAACTCAAATCAAGAGGATCCTATACAATTTCTTCATGTTCTTATTGCTATTTTTGTCCCTGAATCATCCCAATTTTGAGGGTATTTTACCACCAAAAAACCTAGCAATAGATCTTAGTCATATCAGTTCAAGGGCTGACCTGAGGTGAATTATAATCTGTTATGATTGCATGCTCAAATGTGGCCAGTAGATGCCCTATAGGTATATATACTAGCGCCTGGCCTAATTATAAGCATCAAATAAATATATCATCTAATAAAGATATATTTTATTTTATCTCTTTCATTTTTTTCAGAATTCTTTTTTGGAGAGTGTTAACAAGCTGGAAGTGAAAACCCACAGCTTGTAACTTTGCCTTCCTCAGAAGAAGTTTTTAATTACAAAGGAAAAATTAAGCCCAAAATTGACCAGAAGAGTTTGGGTTATTTAAATAGCCTAGTGAGTTTCCAAACAGACAAAATACAGTAAGCCACTGGAAAAATTGAGGATCAATTGTCCAAATTTCAACCAATTAAGAGTGCAGTATGTTAATTATCAAGTGAGAGATCCTCAGAATTTAACAACTGGTGTTCACTTAAAAAGGTAACATTCTCTGAAATGGATTCAAACAACCAGTTTCTGGAATATTTGGCCATATGAGAAAGCGACAAGTTGGAAACTAGCGCTAGGAAATATCAAATTGTTTTAATACCAGCTGGCAAGGCTCTGATGCATGTACCTCCTAATCCCTGGATCTTATCACAGTAGGGGAGCTCATTCAGATACAACAAACCTGATTGAGCTTACATCTGCAAGCGTAAAAGCTAGGCTGGAAACTCTATATTAGGGTTTTAGGATTAGTACTTCTTAAATTGATACCTCATTCAGCCTGTTCTATTACTTTAAGGACCAGGCACTCAAGATGAAAATATACATGACGTACCGCATGCAACTATGGCATCTCTTGCCAAATGTCTCACAGACAGTCATGCAACTAATGAATTTCAGGAAAATCTCATTCAACCCTCAATCAAGCATACCCAGCGAATCCTTGCTAGACAAAACCTGAAACTCACGGAAATCTACTGTGTGCAAGGGGAGTAACAATCTTCCCAAAATGCTCTACTGAACAAAGTAAATTCCAATTTTATTGAGGTCTGAAAAGCAATTGTGGATAATGTGGGACTTGCCAATGAAGCTCTTGGGAGAATAAACACCATCGAGGAGCTTCTAAACAAGGGAGTCCCAAAGATAGCCGCAGAAGTTTTTGCTCATCTAGGACTATGAAAAAAATGGGTAAAAAACATGAATACCTGCTGTAAAAAACTGGAAATTCATTCCAATTTCTTTATTTCAGTCAGAATGACTCACAATACATGCCACTTCAGGCTGATGAAATCACCTGGAGCTAAATGCAAAGCACGATGACTTTAAGAATTATGTTTGGCCAAACTGGATACTGTAAACAAAAACTTCAAAGACCTTGCAGCAATACCAGCCATCTAAATAGGGATGAGGAGGATGCCCATAACAAAGAGGAATTTTTAAAAAAAATTGATTGTGGTGTCAAGATTGCAGGACAGAAAGAATGAAATTACTTAGGAGAATTGGGAACTAAGAATGCAAATATGAACTGAAAATTCCTGAGTAGACGGTATGGTCAAAGATATTAAAAGTATAACGTCCAATCAAGCTTTGTTCAAAGAGGAGTATGACGACCTTAAAAAAATTTGAAAGCCATAAAAACAAAGCTTCCAGTGCTTACCCAGCCTTGACAAAAGAGAAATAATAAAAAGCTCTGCTCATTTGGCCAAAAAACAATTTTGGTAAAACAACTAAGGGTCAAATTTAAGCTTAGAATCCAGTAGTTCAGAGCAATATCATGAAATTGAATCATCAGAAATTGACTACAATGTAGAAACTGAAATTTCGAACATTTTGTGCATAGAGTTCAGCTTTAATCCTGACTCCAGATACTCCTCAACGGGAAAGAGGGTCATACTAAATGATGATACACTAAGATGTTAAAAAGAAGTACAACCCCTATGCCTGTAGCAGGGTGAGATGAGTTTAAACCTTTATAATTACCAAAGTTCAATAAGGATGGGGATGTTCACTTTTTCCTCAAGCTATTTGAAAAAGCAATGCGGGGAGCATCAGACCATGCAAAAGGATCAGCACTGATTAACTCACTCAATGCCCATAGCTTTGATTCGTTATGCCTTATTTGAGCAACGATTGGTCCTATATGGATGCCAAAAATTGCAATGACAAAACAGTTTGAAGGCCTGGAAATTAAAAAAAAACCAAAAAAGCTCTTCTCAATATCAAATTCAAGCAGAATGAAACAATTAAGGACTTTGCAGACAAATTTTCCATGAGCACAAGTTCTGCTTGGGTGCAACGAAATAGATAAGTTTGACGCTAAGATTGCAATGGAACACGCAGTTATGCCCTTCCATGAACTTCACAATGTCATGATAACAGCATTCAATGGAAGCATGGAAACCCAATAGCTTACCAAATACTTGAGAAGCTGTTCCCATAGTTTTGATACCCCTAATTGGCCCAAGGATCAGCAAAAATTATGATCTTCAGCCCAAAAAGCAACGCTATGTCTGACCAGGGGAAATTTTCTGAACTATGAACCAAAAATCTGAGCAAAAGAAGCAAACAGGGATGATTACATGTCACAACTGTGGTTGAAAGGGAATTTTGATAGCCAATGCAACAGATGGACCAACAAAAAGCCTGGGGTCAACGTTGCTCAAGAATCTACAGTGACAATGAGGTAGATAAAGCAGGTGGAGTAGAGGCAGGATGCTCTAACTCCACCAATGTTCAAACCATTCCACCTGACCCTGGAGAGCTCTTTAGGGATGAAGATGTCGCTGAAGATAACCTACATCATATCGTGGCTATTGATGACATGAAGGTCTTAATTTGGGCCATAGCAAAAGCAATTAAACCCTTGAAAACTACCAAAGAAGCCCGAACAAAGGTATCAAACCCTTACGCAAAACAGATTATTGCTCAGGGTTTAGATCTTTAACCTGGATTTTAACCAACCTACCTTCACTTAACAATGTACAAGTTGTCATTCCCATGAAGATCTTAGCATATAACTTCCCAGATATCAGCTCAAGTCTAAAATCACACCTGGAATCAGGAAGCATTCACAGTATTCACACAATAAATACCTCTAAAACTACTACAAATTTACTTATGTGGATATAGCAGTAAACAAGGTGCGATATTGGGCCACCATCAATAGTGGTGCTCCTATCAATCTAGTCAGCACAAAGTTGGTTAAAAAACTGAAAATTGCGCCCAATGTTGCCCACTGTCAGGAATATGATACATCTGGAGCGCATACAATTAAATCGCTGGGTGCATACAGTACCCTACCACTCAGCTTTGGATCTATTGTAGTAACAGCACCTTCTATAGTGTTGCAAAAAATTAACTATGATATCCTAATTAGGACTGATTTCCTAAGGAGATATGGATTTTTTACCAATCATAAGGACGACAATCTTACCATTCTTGGCCAGGCTATCCCAATTTACTATAACTGGGATAGGGCAGCCTAGAAAAAAACCCCAGCCTATTCATAAATCTGGCCTACAAAGATGAAGTCCTTATTAAGTATGTCAAAGCGCGGTCAAAGATAAAAACACTACCCACCCAGATCAATGAGTCAAAGGGCATTCCACTTTGGTCAAATCAGCATATTACTATACTCTTTGGAGATAAAGTAATCATCCCAACTGGACTAACAATTAATATCCTAGAAGACTTTATGGTGAATTATATCAACTATGGTCTATATATCGATTTAAACCAAACATTACCCCTGGTATTATTATTCCTGGCCATGGAGAAATACACATCTTATGTGCATACCTGAAAAATCAGCCCATCTCCATCAAGCCACATAAACAATCGCATTTCTGCATCTGTTCCCTAACTTGGAAATTCACTCATTCTAAGAGTTTAGAACTTTTGTCAAATTAGGGCTCCATGATAAGGACCTACTCAGCATAAATAATGCTGTCCCTATGGCCAATTTAAGCAAGCTGACCAACTCTGAGAAAAATCAAGCTCAGTAGTTATTCTCTAAATATTGGGAAATATTTGCACAAGATGATTTTGACTTGGGATGCGCTAAGGGTGTCACCCACAATATTGATACCAGATATCATAAGCCAATTTAACTATGCCTGGTTGGACGCTAAAAAATCATCAGAAGAAGCTGTATCCAAGGATAATAAGGAACACCTGACCATGGCATGTTAGTGCTTTCTAAAGTCCATGGGCGGAACCAATTCTAAATAATGAAGAAATAAGGATGGAAGCAACTAAGTAGTCATTTATTATTGGAAGTTAAACAACATCACAAAGAAGGAATTGTACCCTCTGCCACAAATTGATGATGCCTTGAAAAGCTAGGGGTTGTGAAGTTCTTTTTGCAATGGACCATATCTGTCATGGTTGGATGACTTAATAGTGGGAACTAATGCCAAAGATAAGGCTGGGCGACAGGAGGCTTAGAAGGTGAAACTTCAGGCTTTTCCTAACCTGAAACACACCTTAGACCAACGCTGGGTGCAAGCAAAGCATGCCCAGGTTGGTACTAATGGGGTGCAAAACGCCCAGCCCCTTATCTTGGCCCAGGCACTGAAGAAAACAATCTATGTTACAAACAAAGACAGTTCAATTTAGTTAATTGGAGAACAAGGGTTCAAATCCCAATCAAGTTATGAAATCTTGAGCTCAGGTGAAATACAGCTTCAATCAATCACTTGAGTGAAGAAATTTTTGGTGTATTTACAAAAACTGATGGAAGCATTTGTTTATTGAAACGTCAAGGCTTGAGCACACTTCCGCAGAACCCCTAATTCCCCTGACTCACTTTAAATATTTTTTTGTGACCAACATTCCTCATTGGTCGACTTTCTTAAATAAATTTATCCTTTTTTTAGTACTAGATGGTCCCAATAAATAAATTTATCCTTTACTTTACGTTTTATTTATGGTTCCTTGGGCGAACTTGGTGGCGGATCTTTTTGAGGAGATCTCCAACTATGTGGGCCACTACCTCCTATCACAATTTAAATAATCCCAGGTGCTCCCTTGGGCCGCTCAGGTCCCTTCCAGATTAAGGCACCCAAGCCTAATGGCACCGAGTTACACTTGCTTATGGACTCCCCTCTGGGCTCACTCAAGCTGTTCTGTTTCTCGCTTATCTGGTGCTATATGTCGCGCTCTACACCTTTGCCTTGGGTCCCTTTTGCACAGTCATCGTTTGAGGTGCCTTATTTCCCATTCTCCTAATGGCTAGTTCCTTAGCAGTGTGGATTTGCATCCTACATCACCTTGCTTGGAACTAGAGATTAACAGACACTCCCTTGACAATATCAGCAGGTATTAGAAAATAGATCTTCCCAAAGAGAGAGCGCAAGAAATGTGCAATTATAACTCAAAAGGGCTATTTCAACTGATAATAATGCCTCAAGGGCTCTGCAATGCCCAGGCTACTTACCACTGGGCTATGGACACAATTCTGGGAGATTTGAAGTTGTTATGTGTACTAGTGTACCTTGATGATATCATGGTTTTCAGCCGCACTTTTGATGACCACCTGAAACACTTAGAGGAGGTTTTCATAAGGCTAGCAGCTGCAAACTTAAAATTCAAGTCCATAAAGTGCCAGTTCTTCAAATCCTGGCTGGAATATCTTGCATTTGTAATTGACAAAGTGGCACTTTGGCCCCAACCCTCTAAGCTGGATGCCATCTCAAATTGAGAAATGGCCCAAAACCTAAGTGCGATATCCAAGTATTCTAGGCATGATTGGGTACATTACCAACTTATCACTGATTTCGCACAACTTGGGGAGCTGCTTTTCTATTTACTTAAGGATAATGTCCCATTCAACTGGATTCCAGCTTGCCAGAATGAATTTAAGCAACTCCAATTGGCCTTATCAGACGCTCCTGTTCCTTGTTAACCAGACTTTGATTGTGATTTTATTATCCAAAGTAGCGCATCCCTAACAGCAGTGGGGGCCGTGTTATCCCAAGTTGGGGAAGACGGTGATGAACATCCAATTGCCTTAACTAGTTTGACCTTAAATGTTCTTGAGAGCAATTACACGGTGATGGAATGAGAATGCTTAGCCATCATATATGCTTGCAAGCAATTTCAGGTCTACCTCCATGGCACTCATTTCAAAGTTGTAACTGATCATGCTTCCCTAAGATGGCTGAACAACTCAAGAGAGCCTGAGGGCCGATTAGCCCGCTGGTCATTAAAGCCCCAAGCTTATGACTACACAATTGAGCATCAAGCTGGGGCAAAACATCAAAACGACAATTGCCTATACTGACTGCCCACTATTGCAACACTTAGTCATGTTGCCGATGAGTTGTTTAAGAAAATGATCTGTGGAGAGTACCAAGATGAGCCTGAATCCGTCCAGAACTATTATTAGATTAACATAAAATACAACTATTAAAATATGGGACGCACTACAAGATCGTTGAGGGCAAGAAGTATATTTTCCAAGACCCTCATCCTAAAAAGACCTAATAATGGAGGCGCATAAGGCCATAGTGTATGGTGGATTCAAAAAGATAAAGAGTATTTGAAGCAATTCTACTATTGGTATTCAGTGCATTTTAAAATTCAAAAAAAATTAGAATGCTGTGTGGTGTGTCAAGGCGAAGAACTCTTCCAAAGAATCACATCTTACCAGCTTATTTGGCCCAAGTTCACTTGGACACACTGTATCTATCAACGTTGTTGGCCCACTTCAAACAAGTAATATGAAGGGAAAGTACATCATTGTAGCCATTGATTACTTGACCAAATTGATCAAGACCAAGGATATTTGGGAAGAGGAGCGGTAACTACAGCCAAGTTCGTCCTTGAGGTCATCATCCACAAGCATGGATGTCCACAGGTTATTCTGACCTATAATTGAACAAATTTTACCACCAATATCCTTGCAAACTCAACCAACTAATGGAAGCATGAGATGTGCTTTCTGCTCCCTATCATTCCAAATCTAATCGTGCAGTTGAGTGTGCAAATGGGACGTTGCTGAACATTAACAGGAAATAACTTCAGCCAAACCATCTGAATGGAGTACTTATTTAAGTTCAGCATATTTGCCTACAATATTACCTACCATTAGTCAACCAGGATGTCCACTTTTCAAGTATTATATGAAATAGATCTGGCCATACTAATGCTACTACTTTTGGTCCTAGAGGATCATGGCAAAAACACTTATACTCAATATGTCAGAAAGCTTACAGAAATTTTAATAAAACTACAAGCTCACTCCTCTGACAACAGTTTTGATGTGAAAAAGGCCTGACATCAAAAGGACTTAGAAAATTGCTACATAATGGTCAAATTTGAAGTTATTTGAATTTATTAAGAGGAAGGCCGACCATGGGACGGACACTTCCAAATTTGACCCATAAGAGACAAAACTTAATAACAGGGAAGGCACCCCAGAGAAGCGATGCTATCTCTTGTTGCCAGCGGGAACGCCACTTATGGGGAGGGGAGGGAACGTGTGTAGGGCCGTAGCCACAATTGAACACGTGTGGAGGAAAGGGTCTGATTTGATGAACCAAATGGGAACCAGGAGGAGACCAGCTGTCAGCGACGTGGTGGGAGGTATCCAAACATCCATGCCTGAAAGTGGTCCACCAAATGAGACCAGAATCTGTGGACAGCTTCTGGGAGGGTGGGGGTGGAGCCTACGATGGCATCCAAGACAATCGTGTGGATGGTCCACATGGCGATTGCAACCACCAGAGCACAGAGGGAGGGTGGAAGGGGGGAGGCCATTGATAAAGCAAACATATCTCTTGACAGACTGAAGGGATGTGTTTGATCCTAGCCCAGCAGACGTTGAACTTCGCGCCATATCACTTTAGAGGTAGGACACTTCTCCAGGCGGTGGAACAGCGTTCCATACTGGCCACACACGACGCAGGATGAGTGTAAAGTGTTAGAGCGCTCAGCCATACGGTACACCCGCCTCAGGAAGCGCCACACATGGGAGCGGACTTGAGGCTGCAACAGAGTATGGTGTGCGTATTTCCAGATAGTTTTTTGGGTCTCAATGGAGTAAGGGATGTCCATAATGTCCAGGTAGTCCACCCTGGATAGGACATGGGGCCGTGTGAGGATCACGCCATCTTGGATGGGTAGCCCCTATACCTCTTGTGTGAACTGAGGAGAGGGGCGGCCTCTCTGGGCTGTGTGTCTGCTATTACGAATTCTCCACTCAGCGCTCCAAATGGAGAGGAGGATTCGTTTGTAGTGGGTTTTAGTCCCGTGAGGGCCTGTGGCTGATGGGTGTGAAGCTAGGTATTTCATCAGGGGAGTGAGGGTTCGATGGATTGTTGAGGTCCAAGGTGCGGGAGAAGTTGGAGCGGGCTGCGTGGGACCAGTGTTGGGAGGGGAGCGTAGGGGCAGTGACGGCCGCAATCCAGGTGCCCAGGATCTTGGCAGCATGGGCTCTGAAGTCAAGCAGGCCCATGCCACCATGCTGATGAGGGCCAAACATGACCTCTAGCCGTACTGGTGGTGGGCGGCCTGACCAAAGCCATCCTTGCATCAGGGCATACAAGGATTTGAAAAAGCTTGGGGAGAAGGGGATGGCGTGGGCTCCAAATCAGACTTTGGAGAGGAGCATAGAGTTGGATAAAACAACCCTGTCAGTAAGGGAAGTAGGGTGGGCTCTGAGGGAGGCGATGCAATTTGTCACGTTGTCTAGAATACGACTCTCCATTACTGCTGATGCATACCCGCCTGCCTCCACCCACACGCCCAGATGGCAGACCGGCCCTATGGTAGGGTGTGGCACAAAGGGGAGCACCAGTGGGGCGGTTTGGGGTGAGCTGGGAGGGCTAGCACATGTGCGAGCAGATGGGCCGGGCTAGGCACTGGTTGCTGGGGCCCAGCAGGTTATATACCGACCAAGGAGGATGATTTTGGTTTTGGAAGCGTTATGTGCAGCGTTACTTACCTGGGAATACTCCTGGATGAGAGATTCAAGCGCGCGTGCATCTTTATTATTAGACACCCCAACCACACAGTCATTTGCAAACGCCATCATCTTGACTGGGGCTTGGCCTGGCACATGGACCCCAGTGAGTTGGGCATTCACGTTTCAAAATAGTGGGTCAAGGCTGAAGTTGTATAATAGTGGGCTAAGGGGGTCCCCTTGTCGCAAGCCCCTTTGAGGACGAACTACTTCCATTAGGAAGCCAGGGCCACTTACTGCCATTGTTTCAGATTCCGTGAGCAGCATCACCCAGTTGATGAAGCGAGGGGGTAAGCAGATTTGTTGGAGGCAGGCCCTGAGGTATTACCAGTTAACTCTATCATAGGCCTTCTGTTGGTCCAAGAATACAAGTGCCCCAGAGGCTATGGACTGGCATGCGTTAGCCACAGAGTGCACGTTTTCCCAAATCGACCTTCTGGGTATGAAACTGAATTGTTCTGGGGAGATGGTGGCAGATGCTACAATCCCTAAATGGTTAGCCATGATTTTTAGTTAAATTTTTTGTATCCTAGTTAGTTAAAGAAACGGGGCGCCAGTTGGCTAAGTCTAGCTTGTCCCCTTTCTTGAAGAGTGTGATGGTGAAGGCTTTTTGTCCTCCTGGTAGGAGGCATGTTTCCAGAAGGCTCTGGTTAAGTGAGGCAAGCAGTAGTGGGGATATATAATTGAAGTACTTTTATAGAATTCATATGGAATGCCATCTGGGCCAGGGCATTTTCCAGTTTGGTGCACCGCGGATGGCTGTCCATAAATCGTTTGGAGTAATCAAATTCATTATTTCTGGGTATCAGGATATGGTGCGGATGTGGGTTCAGTTGAGAAATTCCGCCACTTCAGCCAGCTGAATTGGATCAAATTGATATAGCTCAGAGTAATACTTTTGTGTTTTGATTGCCACTTCAGCTGGCATATCCGCGATGGAATCATCTGATCTTTGTACCTGTACGCAGGCCACACTCTGACGTGGTGCGAAATTTTTTTTAAAAAATATGTGGTGCACTTGTCACCTTTTTGTGATGCATATGGCCCTGTACTGAACACAAACCCGATGTTGGTGTTGTCTTTCAAGTGCGTTGAGGTGGGCAGTTGCCTCTGCCCACTTCCAGCCCTATGCAGGGCTGTATCCTGTGGCTGGGATATTGGACTCCAGGTGTGCCAACTCTTCCAGAGCGCGTGAGATGATGGCTGATGTGGCTCATGAGTGTTGGGAGGAGAGGTGGTGAGAGTGGCGGATGGTATCCTCTTTGAAGGCTGCCCATGTGGAAATGGCTCCACGCAAAACGGTGCAACAAACTTTTTTGCCAAAGTTGCCTCTTCCACTACGTGGAAAATCCTGGCGACGCGAGCTCAGGGGGGCGGATTTTGCACCAATGTGGGGCCTTAGCAACTGTGACAGGTAGGTGGTAGGTTATTGAGACTAGTCGGTGGTTGGAGAATTCCATATTTGTTGTTTTGAAGTGGGAGATGTGGGGTTGAAATTTCACTGGCATTAGAATAAGGTCTATGCAAGTCATGGACCTTATTTGGCCGTTGTGGATGTGGGGTCACATCATGTTTTTGAGCAGCGGGGCTCGCCATGGCAGCGCATCCATCAACCCAAGGGTGGCCTTTAGAACGCAAAGTTCTACGTGACCCTGGGGGGGCGTGGGAGAAGGAAAGCCAATGGTCCATTGGTGTGTTTAGCCAACAGTTCATATCACCGATTACAAAAGGGTTTGGGGGTAATGGGAGGGATTTAACTGATGAGAAAAATTCCCGACGTTCTTGTTCACAGGTTGGGGCATAGATGTTGGTGATAGCATGTGCCACGTTGGCCCACAAGAAAGTGACTATGAGGACTTGGCCATTGAGAAAGGATTCCAATGATAAAAATTTGAAAAAATTGTTTTTCTGAACTAGCACCCCACAGTGCTTTGACCAAAAGGATAGGTATGGGGGAGCATGGTTTTCCAAGAATCCTCAGAACCTCGCGGACAGTGGGACTCCTGGATGGCCAGGATATCCACGGGTAAATTTTTTTTGTAAAAAACTCAGTTTCCTAGCCTGGGATGGTGAGGCCTTGAGTCCGGCGATATTCAACATCCCTAAAGTGAAGGTTCCCCCATCATACCTTAGGTGCGAGGGGTGGGCACCCAGGCCCACTAGCCTCCTCTAGATCCCCATGGGCCTTCACAGCAGCGTGGGTGTTTGCAGCAACGCTATCAGTAGTTTTGTTGATTTTAGCAGAAAGGTTCACATTGGCTTTTACCTTCACTTTTTGTTTCCCTGACGTTGGATAAATTTTTTGCAGTGCGGATGAGTTTGGTGCACCATCAAGTGGGTTGAAAAAAAAATTTTCAGGTAGGTTGGAGACCAAGTCAGTTTTGACCAGAGCTTGGTTGCAAAGATTGGGTGAAATTGAGTTGCCCATCGGATCCTCATATTGGGTGGCCCAAATGGCATGGGCTTCCCAATCTGATTGGTTGATGGATTCCCAAGTTGCTTCTGCCGCGAAGGTTTCAATGTCTTCCTGGCGTTGGGAGTGTGGGATAGTGGTGGTGACTTTGGCAGCTTCCTTGGCTGCGGCCCTGCGGGCCTGCTTGGCCTTCTTCCGCTCTTGTGGGGAGATAGGTTTTACCAGTAGGTAGCCGCCTTGTGCTCCCCACAGGAAAGCCTCTTTGGTTCTTGAAGTTGGTTTGTAGTGCGCCTCTCCGCTGACCATGGCCACTGAGGGGTGCTCTTGGAATATGATGCCCTCCTTGGTGGGGCATTCATGTGCCTTATGGCCAAACGCGTCACAGTGGGTGCAGATGGGGGGCGCGCTGTCCACGGTTACCCAGAAAGGGTGGGTGGTATGCCCTTTGATATTGATATATGTGGAGTGCGGGATCTTGGTTAGGTCCTTTGCATTCTCCTCGGTTGGGGTCAGAACTGCGATGGCTTTGCTGGTGCACAGGTGTGGCATCAGTGTAAAGCGTTGCATCTCAAAAGATTGTATTTCACCATAAATGGTGAGACCATCTTTCAGGTGTTGCTCCAAAATTGCACGTTTTACCATAGTAGGCAAAAAGTCAACCGTGAGGAAAATTTGGTTTGATTTTGTCCATCTGGTGCATTTGGTTTTGATGACCCATTGCCCTTCAGGGAGGTTGATCACTACATGCACCGCAGCAGCTTCATCTGCTACCTCCTTGTTTTTGAAATCAAGGTCCAGCCAACCGCGTGACATGGAGTGAGGTGCAATATACACTTCAGTCAGGAAAAATTGTGCACATCCCCACAAAATTTCTCCCATAGAGTTGTTTGTTGGATGTCCAGAAACACACGGACTCTGTATTCCACTGACGAGAGTGGTTGGGAGTGCAGCGTGTTGATGTACTGGTTGCATCACACTTGCCAAGTGAGTTTTTGAGGAATTAGTGACTGCCAGTTTTTTTAAATTTTTTTCTATTTTGCAGTTTCTCTGGGGCGTTTTTGAACGTTTGAGGCCACGGGCCTACCACCTGCTCCTCTTACCTTACTTGCCCAACTGCTCCCTGACATGGGCGCTGACTAATCTCCTCTGTGAGATTATCAAACTAGAATCAGACTTGAATTGAATAAGTTTCAAAAGTGATTGCAACGAGAGAGAAAAGTTTTTCAAATTTGAAGTTAACAATGAGAATATCATTTTACATCGCCCATGGATTGGGCCTATTGCAAAAGTTAAATCTCATCTGGGTAGGTCTATTTTAAGTAATTGAGAAGACATCTAAATTCATATACACAATCAAGGATAACAGGACCAGCCATATATACAACTGAGACCATGCAAAATTCCTAAGTTGGATCAATAAGCAGGCCATTTTAGAAAAATAAAAATAATATATAAATAAAATAAATTAAAATAAAATAAAATAAAATAAAAAACCTAAAAATTAAAATAATAATAATTTTAACCTAATGCTTTAGCTTGCACTTGAGGATGGGGAGAGGATCAGACTCCAGACTTGTTAGCAGTTTGGGCTTAAATTAACAAATGATGAATATCATTAAAGGCTAATTGGGAATCTTAGGGCTTATGTTCAAGTCAAGTGAGGGAAATGTCAGATTCTGGTGGTTGACTAAAGTTAAACCATTTGACAGCCAACAGATTGGGCTGATTATCCTCCCAATGCTCGAACTATTACTCTAATTCTCACCTTGAAGCATATTGCAACTACCTGGCTTGGGCCAATTATATCAATATCAATTCAATCTGATATCTCTATCAAAAGTTTGCGCCAAAAACACTTGCATATTCATGCCAATTGCCACTGCACCAAAACTTGGCAATTAGTCCCAACTGATCAGGACCAATATCATTAACTTTCATAAGAAATCATTTAGGGATTGACCTGAAGATAACGTCTACTTATCCCATGGACATAAGACGTTTAAAGTAAACAATTTCCTGCTTTAGGGCAAAATTCATATGTCAATCTTCGTAATCAACATGATAGCACTTGCACAGGGACCTCCTGAATGGGAGTACCTAGTTCTATTGAGAGAGGCCTACTGACGTCCTAATTAATAGTGTGTCATTTAACCAATCAATGCAAAAATTTCACAGAAGATGTGTTTCCTCATCTGTAGACGAAACTTAAATCAAGAAGATCCTAGGACAATTTTGCATGTTCTTATTGCTATTTTTGTCCCTGAATCATCCCAATTTTGAGAGTATTTTACCACCAATAAACCTAGCAATAGGTCTTAGTCATATCAGTTCAAGGGCTGGACTGAGGTGGAATATAATCTGTTGAGATTGCATGCTCGAATGTAGCCAGTAGATGCCATATAGGTATACATACTGGCGCCTGGCCAAATAATATAAGCATCAAATAAATATCATCTAATGGAGATATATTTTATCTCTTTCCTAGCTTTTATCAGAATTTTTTTCTTTGGAAAGTGTCAACAAGCTGGAAGTGCCAAACCCACAGCTTGTAACTTTGCCTGCCTCAGTAGAAGTTCCTGGTTACAAAAGGAAAATTAAGCCCAAGATTCAACAGAAGAGTCAGGGCTATTTGAATATGCCTAGTGAGTTTCTGAATGGGCAGAATACCATAAGCCACTGGCGAAAATGAGGATCAATTGGCAAAACTTCTTCCCTAATAAGCGCACAGGAAATTTAATTACCAAGCAAGTGATCCTCGTAATTTAACAACCACACCTGTGGGACAGTTGTCTTAAGTGCTCAGGAATTAGGATAAATCTACTTTGCATGAATGTAGGGTCACACAAACCCATGATTCAGCAGATCTGGTTATTGCAACTAATTTTATGCCAAATTGACCTCCTAATGGCAAGTCAACACTCACTAGATTTTGCCATTAAATGTTTTCTTCCATTGCAATTCTGCTTGGCGGTCAGTGTAGAATCATGTGGATGGTAACTGGTTGCACCATGGCCAGGCCACACAGGGACAATCTAATAGAATCAAATGGATTTGACACCCTCAAACCCACTGGGGTTATACCTCCTCTTCCGGTGGAAGGGAAAGGCCCTGGTGGAGTTTCAAACCTGATCATACCACAGACGGCTTGATTCCACCAGACCTTAATATATATAATATAATGGCCCCCTCTTTGGGACCCAAAAAATCATAGGGGAAAGTTGCCCATTATTTTCCCTCTGGCAGTGGCCCCTCACCGCTGCCACCTCCACACACCCCTGATCTGCTGCACCAACTCTAGGGTGGTGAGGTAAGGTGGAAAGGGGCAACTCTGAGGGGTACGCCATCACTCACCTCTCATCCACACTTGGGAAAAATCTCCCTGTATTACAAGAGGGATGGCCGCCTTCTGCGCCCCATTCTTCATGTGGAAAACATATTCCCCTTGATTAAAGCGCAGGGGTTGCTCTCCAGACTTACACCATTAACTGGAGGTGAGACCTGAATCACATTAGCAACTCACTATACGCTCCTTCACTAGTGGTTCTTATAGGGCCAGCTGTTACATATGTTTGTTGATGCATCGAGAGCTAGTTCAACTGCTTTGTAAACTAACTGAAATTACAATCACATGAGCGTCGCTGTCAACAATGGCTCACACCTGAGCTTTGTTTACATGAATGTTGATATAAGTACAATCTGATAGATATTGTAAATCCCCATTTTGTTTTGAGGATGAAAGGAGTATCAATTTGATTAAACATTGTCTTAATCTGTTCTCCTACATTGGGAAGTAAGTGTTAAGGACTCAATTGATAGTTTAACTTTAACTATTTGTAAAGAAGATAACGATTAAAGCGTTACAGCGTCATTATGTTTATTATGTTCAATGATTTGGGTAGCGTAAGGTTTAGAGACAACTTCTTGTCCCTCTTATTCCATGACCACTTGTTGGCTTCTGGTGATGGCCTACACTATGTGAATGCTCAGTTCAGGTTCCTAAATAGGATATTAATTTGCATTTTTGGACTTTAGGACTAAACTTGAGGATATCCAGAGGTAGAGAGTCATTTTTCTACTGCCAAGGATCTTTTCACTGGATGTCATCCTCTTGAGATGATACAAGGTTCACCCCAGGGCGACGTTTGGACAGGTAACCATTTAGTGTAACTTAGATTTGCAGATTCAACAAGTTATCTCGATATTGTGGCAGTTTCAAAATTCCCTCGATGATGAGGGAAGCTCTCCAAGGTCCCTCTACCTTTACTTATTCGAGGAGGTTGGCTGGTTTGCACTTTAAATTTGCCAGTTCAAACATCAATTTAAAACTCTTCAGGTATTTGACTATAGAGGGCATATCTAACTTTTTAGCTGGTGCTGGAAGCAGAGAGTAGTATAAATACAGATAATCTATGGTGGTATATTGAAGTGCAATCTTAACGTCAAAGTCCACTGTGACCTTGAGCCCAACAACACCTAAGCTTCATGGTAAAATCAGTCAGTGAAATTAGTAATGGTTTTACTCTTAATGAACCAATTAGTCATAAATGCAGCCTTCTGAGTATCCATGCATTTG
Source organism: Massospora cicadina (assembly GCA_022478985.1). NCBI lineage: Eukaryota > Fungi > Entomophthoromycota > Entomophthoromycetes > Entomophthorales > Entomophthoraceae > Massospora > Massospora cicadina. The sequence goes on along the minus strand of JAKSZP010006632.1, from coordinate 90,287 downwards.
AGGATTCCAGACTCCCATATACCCGCTTTCCACATCACTAAAGGTCCAAGGTTCCTCAGGTAACTATGGCAAGATCAGATATTGACTCTAGTCATATAAAAAGTTAATCATAGTAGTAGCTTGAAGATCATCAGCTCTGTGTATGGTCACCTTAAACACTTTCAGGAACGACTGCACATTCCCATTATTATCAAGCTTAGGAAAATTGACAAGATTAATCTCTGGAATTTTATTGTAAAATTTTAAAATCCAGATTTTATTGGTGCAGTGCTGACCTGAGGTCCAGGGTTACTGTTGTGAGGCTGACTCTGGTCATGAGTTGAGTCTCCATGGAAGGAGGCAAAGCAAGCAATGAATGTGGTACAGCGCGGGTGGGTTGATGTAATGGCTCTTGAATAACCTCTTTTTCTGGGGGTTCCTCCCCAAATAGCTTGTAATGAATGGGGGCAGAGTTGAATGAGGGCATCAAAATCTGCTATCCTGTATCTCACTTTCAATTTGCCTCTCCCAAGTGGTACAATTTTCCTATCCTTATAGACACTGCAGCTTGAATTGTTACAAGTCTGTAAGGTGTAATCTCATGTCACGCACACTATTATTCAGGTCCTCCAATTCATTTTTATGAATTATTTATGTGTTTTACTTCGCATAGATATAAAGCTGTAGGTCGTTGTTTGACTAGAGAAGGTCTCCACTATATGTGGCAACAGGACTAAGCCTCAAAACCCTAAAATATCCTGCTGTATGACTGCTTGTTGATCTTTGATCTGTTGCAACTTAAACAAGACGTGGTTGGTGGTCTCATTTTTGCTTCCTAAAGATTGTGCAGACAACCCCATTTCAAGTTGAATGTATTGGTTAAGGGCTTTGACCGCCTCAGTCTGAAAAGTTATATCTCCCGGAGTAACATGGCTATGTTTGACCTCCTCCCAGATCCTAACCATCCCTTGGATCTATTCATTAATAACTTTATGGTTGTCCATGGCTTAAGATCCTATAGCTAACATGTACCAATTTAATTAATGAATAAGTATATATAAACGTTGTGAGATTTGGACAACTAAGGTTATAGTTGTCATTCATAGCCTGGTGCACCCCTTGAAAGCTGGTTTCAAGCTGCATAATCAGGTCCTGTAGCGCTTCCACTTTTGTTAGTTCTGTTGAATACTTCCACAATTAGGGCGTGGTGATGAAAAATGGTCAGTTGAGATTTTTGAATAGTGGGTTGAAGATACCCGCTAGGTATTGCCCTATCTGGGAAAGACTTCTATCTTATTGCAGCATTTTGCTATGTCTTAGACTGGAAATCCTCATATTGTTAAATCAGCTGTCCCTAAATCTGTTGACTATAAAAAAAAGAAGGCACTAGGTCATATTGTTTGTGACTAAAAAGCCAGAATCCTTGAGGTAACATGTCCCCAATATATCTCAGCTACTCAACAGTGAAATAAGTCTTAACCCCTTGAAATAAGGAGAATATTTGCTGAATTTTATAATTAAATCTTAAGGCAGGTCCTTTACAGGCTACACAATCAATTGTAGCTAGTAGATCAGCGCTATTTACTAGTAACCTTAGGTCCCTAGGGCAATCACTCATTAGCTTTGCTTAATGAGGCGAATCTTTGGCAGCTTCTCTGTATCAAGGAAAAATTTTACTGCGTTGAAGCAGACAAAAATGACTATTTATTTTTAACTAGGCAGAAATTACAAAATAAGAAAGTCCTTTATTAAATTTCATCCTATCTCTTTAATAATTCTAGGTAAAATAGAGACTAGGCAAGAATATGGAGAAATCACCTAAGCTTGTCATGATGCAGTTTTTAAGGCTATTTCGCCCAAGTATTTTGAAAGTAAAATGGTAATTGGATGTTGGTCAAGGCAATAGAGATAGGGCCAATAACTCCAGGTCTCAATAACAACAAAACATTAAGCGCCAGTAATATAGCTTGAAAAAGATTTTGTGCATTACCCCAATGATGCATCGCTTAATAAAATATGGGTTAAATTCAGATATGAAATTAATTGAGATATTCAATATTTTTGGATTTCAAAGTCACGGCTTTTCTTGCATCAGGACAAAAGCCAACAATGTTGAAAACTGACTTTCTCCTATGGCAGTCAATCAGGGATAGGAGGAGTTAAACAAAAGGGCTAGATTGTAAGTTCTAGCCATCTTCTCATTCCTGACTCAAGTCCATGGTAAGGTAAAAAACTTAATTTTTGCTACTACAGCCCCCTGTAGTGAGCACCACTTGTAAAGCATGAGGCCTTTTACTTGCAACTGCACAGTTATGGTTAGTCAGTCTGACTATATCTCTATAATATAGCATGACTATACGGTAAAGTTCTTGATCCTTTAGTAGAGCAACTCTATGCTAAAGATATAAATGAATAAATGGAAACACTTTATTAGATAAGGCGATCCTTAATATAGAGTAGCCAAAATATAGTCCAATCACTTCATTCAAGATGCAGTAGTGCTCTCATGATGAGTATCATTGACTACTATACAATGCAACTTTAAAAAGTAATTGAAAGGTCAAGAAAAGGTCAAATGGAGGTCACAAAGTCAACTTCAATACAAGCTATCTAGGAGAAATTGAAAAACAAGAGTAAGGTTTAAGTTGTGTTTCCAAGTTGGAAAACTAATAATTGAGTCAATCAATAATTAAACAAATTTCCATATTGTTTTTTCTTTCCCTCAACAGCTGTTATTAAGTATCTTTTGGAATCTTTATAATTTAACATATTGTCTAACTCAGTGTAGATTAAGCTCTAATTTGATTTTAGTTCAGTTCAATTTATTTCTAGTTTAAAATTTAGCTTTTAAAAGCTAGATGAATAACAGCCTAATGTTTGCCATGGGTTGCCAACTAAATGATTACTCACAAAATAATCAAAGGATGTTAACTTGTTGATTGTTTTAATTAATCTTTCGTTGAGGATCATCCCTGACAATGTTTACAAGTATTTGAATGAGGGTTCAATAGCTGATAGTCAGATTACTATATTGAATTGTTAAGCAGAGGCAATGAACAATTAAGTCGTTTTCCAAAGCTACTCAAAAGTTTTTTAAACGTTTTCTGTCTTAGTTTGTAGATGTAAACTGGAAACGTGGCCCCTATACAAACAGAGTCTGTTCTTAACACAATAAATGACTGCCAAATTACAGTGTTTACTTTACAGGGAATTAACTAAGGTGATGAAACGATCTACACTCAGAAGTTGATCACAGGGTTAAAGTTTGTGGAAAATATTTTATTAATTCTCAGTGAGCCAAATAAAAATTTGTGCAACTTTTAACCTATAAAAACCCTGTTATTTTTAATAATAATAGAATTCATCTGTTAAATAATCATTATATTTTACTTCTAAATTGAAGAGTTGGAGGGGATAAAATTTTACTAATTATTTCTAAAGCACTAGTAAACCAGAGATGGGGTTAAAGTCACTTGCAAAGAAGTTAGACTTGCTAGTTTTCACCATACAACTAGTGTCCTCTATCTTTCTACAACAAGTCCAAAAATGTGCAGTAAAATACCCAATAATGTTATATTAGTGCTCACTACAGGGATATTTTTTATTCTTGTTGTAGAATAAAAACATTTTCTATCCAGGGTGAAATCCATCAGCTATGAAAGGAGCTGGAGAGCGTGTAACAGACCACCCTAATGTCAGAAGCTCAGGACAAATCTATATCAGAGTTGAGGATCATATTGCCAGAGTGGAAGAAGAATCCAATCTTATTGTAAATGTTAATAACAAAATTATTTGGAAAACTCTTCAAATTAGAGCAAAAGTATACCAAAGTCAAGAAGAATATACTCCTGTTCAAAGTTGCATTTTAAGCAGAAGCTGGAAAAAATTGGGTATTATGAGAGAAGCATGGCCAGCTCCTGAAACAAGTACAAGATATGGAAAAGACATTTATGTACTTGTGCTCATGTGGGGACTAAAGTCAGGGATCAGGACCTATATGGAGATAAATTTTATGGAGAGCATTCAGCCCAACTGAAAAATGCTGAGTGCTTATGCGGCTATTTCAGCAATGGCCTCTGACAACACACCAACTGGCGTCAGAATTGCTAGACACGCTGCTCATCCTGAAAACGAGCATTTGGAAACTAAAGAATTTTGGGCAACCCAAAAATGCAAATGTTCCATCAGGGGAATGCCATGGCTTTCTTAAGACTCTTTTAAAATGACTATGTCCGGATTTAGAAATTTCTAAAAAGCTGTTACTATTATCAATTGATTGTTACCACTTGTATAAATTTTTTAAACCATTTGAGGGGGAGAACTGGTCAAATATTGAGACAAAAAATGCAAATATGAAGGAATCTAGTATCTCTTAACAAATGGCTAATAGAAAGCAAGAGTTAATGGGAATACATAACAAAAATGATGAAACTATGGGATAATTCTTCAATTGTTTCTATATAGAGGCTCAAATTTTGGTGGGAGCTAATGACATAAGCAATTTTGACACTAGCATTATGATGAAGGCAGTGCTCAAACCTTATTGGAATTTACACCATCTATGGCGTCAGAATTTACCAGCAATAATACTACCTCTCAAATGCTGAAGCACCTGAAAGCTTGGCCTCAACTTTTGATGCATCAAATTGAAGCAATAGACAACAACAACTTTTAACAAAAATCTGACAAAAAAACAATGAACCAAAAAAGGAGTTTGCCAATCAAATGGGGAAAACACTTAATGGACCAAAATGGCCTAGCAATAAGCCGCGCTCACTTGTAACCAATGCAGAAATATAGGATATTATGCTGCTCAGTGCTGGAGCAAGAAAACAAAAGGTCAGGTGAATTTTGTCCAGGGTAAAGAAAATAATGCTAATGAGGAGTTGGGAAAAGGCCCTGAAATCTAAATGAGGAACAATCTAGATCTGCAGGTTGCCCAGTTATATGAGATAAGCTCCAGGAAATCGACATTTCTGGCCTATTCACCAATGAACCTGATTACAATAGTTACCATCCAGACACAAACCCAAATGTATTGTGAAACACAAGTGAAAGCGAAGGCGCTTAATCTAAAAAAATATCGAAGGTTGCTCAACCCTAAGCTCGCCAATTATTGGAAATGGCTCAAAGCATTTACAATGCAGATGAATTGCTAAAAACGAGATTTGAAGATGCTAACATTTTAATTCCTATCACTACTATTAAGGAATCATTTCCTGATATAACCTCCCAAAATATTCATACTCTGGATTTAGCAACTAATTCTACTATACATTCAGTTAACATTTTTCACAATACTCTGAGAGTGCTTATTCTGACATTTCAGTTAACCAAGAGAAGTAAGAACCATCATTGAAGGTGGCACTCTTATCACCATTATTTCTACCAAACTGATAAAACGTCATAAAATTCTACCAGCTATAACACATTAAAAGCAGTATGGAACAGCTGGGCCTAAACCTACTAATTCCTGTGAGGTTTATATTGTGTTACCCCTTCTTTTTGATCTCTAGTTGTGTCTTAGCCATCCATTGTCCTACCTAGTCAGGATTATGATATACTCATTGGCACTAAAATCACATGAAAGTATGGCAAAAAGTGCAGCTACAAGGAGAATATCTTGACAACCTTGGGTTATACGCTAATATTAATTTACTATCAAAAAGGGAAGCTCCCTTTAACCTGAAAAATAAATGTATTAAACGTGGTGTATAAAGATAGCATCATTCAAATTGTTTATAAACTAGTTGGAAAGAAGATCCAAATGCTACCAAAATGCATAAGTGAGAATGAGGATTCCAATTGGAGTGAAAATAGGAATTGACCATGCTGCTTGCGATGGAGAAAGTGGTCAATACTGGACTTACTTTAGAAACCCCTGTGCAACTATATGTCAAGATTGAGGCTCCTTAGAAAAAATCTTAAATTTTACTTGGGAAGCACCAGGGAACCTAACTCCTGGTCATGGGGAAATTCATACCTTATTAACCAATCTGGGAAAAATGCCGATCAAAATTAAGTGAAATTAGGTAATTGCATTTGATCAGATGATTCCTAAAACGGTGCTCCATTTTTCCAAGAATATGGGGATTTAAATTAAAATGGGACCACCGGAATCTGCTTAAAGCTTTATACGTTATACTTGTGGGGACAATTAACTGGATTAACAAGAGATTAGCAAATTTAAGCACTACTTTATTCAAATGATACCAAATTTTTTTCACAAGATGACCACAATTCAGAGTGTGCAGAAAATGTATTACATCAAATTGACGCCTAAGAAGCCGCCCCAATTAGAATTAGGCCCATTTGGAGATCCTAAGCAGCTAAAACAGTAGTTTCTGATTAAAATAGAGAAATTGTTGGATAGGGATTGCTTATGCCTTCATTTAATTCTTGAGCTAGCTCAATATTGATTGTCAAAAATAAGAATGAGTTAAACAGGGTTGTAATCAACTATTACCATCTTAATAAAATTATGAAAAAGGGTTTTTCCTTGTTGAAAATTGGTGATGTTTTGGATCATTTAGGTGGGGCAAGAAAATCTGATTATGGACCTTATCTCAGTATATAGGCAGATTGATTTGCCACTTGTGGACCAGGAGAATTGTGCCATAATAATGGCACAGGGATATTACCAACCTATGAGATTGCCCAAGGCTTGTGTAAAGCCACACAACTTTTCAATGGGCTATGGTTACTATCTTGTCAACCAAAATTATCATGTGTGTTAATTTACTTAGATGACATTAATGTATTCAGTCAAACGCTCACGGATCACATGAAACACTTAGAGGAAGTGTTCAAGAAACTGGTCGCCATCAATCTCAAAATCAAGCCATGAAAATGGAATTTTTTTAAGGATAAGTTAGAACTTTTGGGCTTCATTATAATCGCAGATGGATTGCAAGCTCAAAAACAAAAGGTTGATGATATTTAGCGATGTCATCACCAAAGTGTGTTTGTGATGTTCAAGTCTTTGGAAATAATTTTAAATTATTGTAGATTCATTAAAGTCTTTGAAAGAATAGAGGAATAATTATTCCATCTGCTTAAGTAACCAAGAAAGGGTTCAAATGGAATGAGATGGCACAAGGCGCAATTGATGACTTATGGAATTACTTAGTGATAATCCCATAACTTAAATATCTTAGTTTTGATTGGCTGTTTATTATATAATTGATGCAAGACTTATAGATATAGGGGCCATACTTAGTAAAGTTGACAAATAAAGGTGAAAAGCACCCATCGGCTTATGTCAGCTGTACCTTAATTAAGCTGAGAGAAACTATACAGTACAGAGTGCAAATGTATTGCAGATATCTACGCTTGCAAGAAATTACATGTTTATATTCATGGGATGCATCTAAATTTTGTAAAAAATCATGCATATCTTCGTTGGTTGTATAACTTAAATGAACCTGAGGGGATACTAGCCCAATGTGACTTAAAATTTCAGGGCTATAACTATTGGAAGAAGATCAAGCTAGAGATAGAAACCAAAATGCCGATAGATTATCCAGAATTCTGGCAATTCTTGCAATACAAGGTCGTTCTAATGATCTATTTGAGCACATGATGAAAGGAATCTTGCAAGATGAACTATCAGAAGTTCATATTGCGTTACAAAACACCTGGATGTATTGGAGAAAAAGAATGGACAGTTATCCAAACTAGTGAATAATAAGAGGCTTCTGTCCTAAAACAATACAAAAATAGAAGTAATTGTGCCACTCACAAAGTAATCAACCATGGTAACCTCAAAAAATATAGAGAACATTAGCCAATATTATTTTGTGAGCTGAAAACTATAATTTAAGTTCCTTTCCTGTTGTTTGAAGTTTCAACTCCATTAGCCACACAAAGATGTGGTCGGATACCAATTAGTGTGACCAGTGTTCTCCTAACATACAGTGACCACCACTTTTATGGGACCCTAGATACAAGCACTGAAGGAGCGTGATATGCCATTATAGTGATAGATCACCTCAAAAATAGCTCAAAACTAAAGCTATGTTTCAATTTGATGTGATTAATACCGTGAGGTTATACCTGGAATAAATGACATGTTTGCACAGCTGTCATCAGGTGACCTTGAATAATATAAAATGAACTTTATTTCTTTTGCAATACCCCTATTGAACAAACTGAAGGGGATCAAATTAGTTGTACTTGTCCCATATTAGTCAGAGATGAATGGAGTAAAAAAGTAAAGCCTACTTTAGCTGCTATTCTATGAAATCTGGTTTCAGGGAAAACTTGTCATGAAATTTGCAGAAGAAGTTTAGAGCGGCCTGTCAGTCAGGATGTGTAAGCACCCAAAAGGCAATCCAGAATGCCAGAGGCATTGCCAACCGGACAACTTGGTATGGAGCTGGGCAGTGGGAAATGACGAAGTGTTGAAGCAACATGGTGAGAATGATCCCAATGACAAACCACACTGAATCCACTCCTGACCCAGGGGGTCTTGCTGCAGGGGGTGGAATCACTGAGATAGTCTCAATAAGATCCTCAGCATATGGTGCGATCTAAACTGGGGGTGGCAAGGAGATGGATTCTCTCTTGCAATTGGTGGACATACGGCCACAAGGTTCCCATTTATTGCTGCTGGAAGTTAGTGATCATGGGGTTGTAAAGCTAAAAATATCAGACTCGCTGAACCCAATTGATGATGGAGGGGTCCATAGTGACCAAGAGTACTGGTAGAGCCCATTCAGTGTATGGACTGATGGGCCATCAAGGAAATGCCATCAGGGATTCAGTTGGAAGAAAAATAAAATTTATTTAGTTTTTTTGTAATTTTTATTTGAAGGAAAAGTAAGAAAATTGACCAACAATTTTCTCAGTGCTATGCAACTGATTAAATAGTGTTCAATTGGGGTAGTGACAAGATGGGATCAGGTCCCACAATTTTGACCTAACTGGCAAATTGTTCAGGAATGGGTGGGTTTGTTCCTTGAGAACTGACATCGCAAAATTTGGCGGTGGGCCAAGCCTCTGTTGGTTCGACTTCAAATGTCCAAACTGGGGCTCAGCTACGTTTCTGACAGTTGGCATAATGGCATTTGGCCCGATGAGCAACAGGAATCCCCCAAGGTCACCCCACATAGGGGCAGGTCCATTTGGTTAGGAATGGGTTCTGGATGCCCAACCCGCCCATGCTCAGTCGCTGAACTGTCTGTTTGGTCAAAGGCAGCACATTGGCCTCAATACCCAAATTGCCAACAAAGGGCTTCAAACCCTTGTTGATGGCACCCGGTGTTAGTTCTATCAGCTTATTGATCAAATTGGAGCCGTCAGATGTTCTGGCTGATACCTCAGTCTTTATACCTTTCCAGCAATTTGAGGTTTGGCCATTAACCAGATTGCCACTCAAATTAGATCCAACCAATTTCAATTTGACAATTTAGTGCAGATTTTGCTAATTCCCTGCAACAGTTCTGCCAAGGTGAGTGTGGGTACTGGGGGTGGGATCCGAAGCAGAGAGCTGTTACCCATCGCTCATCTACTATGTGAGCAAAATTGCCCTGAGTAACAAGGGGTACTGCCATCCTCTTTGATGTCTTTTTATTTGGGAACAGGAAGATGGCCCAATCAAGGGCCAAGGGACATTCCCCTGACTTACAAAACATCTTCTTGGGCTTCACAATTAAGTTTTGTGATTTTTGCTTAGTATTAGCTATCATTCATAAACTTGGAAAACACCCTTTGAACAAATTTATGGCAGGAAAGAAGATCTACCAACAATTTAAATCAAATTTGGGAATTACATCAAGGATGAGTTCTGACCAATATTTAAATTGATTAGCTAACGTTATGCTTGATTTGCAATTATAAGCATTAAACAAACCTCTTAATAAAAGGACCCAGGCCAATAAGTACAATGATAAAAAAACGAACGCCCATAAAAAAGATTTTAGTCTAGTATTCTATTGTGATACATATGGATTTAAGCACTGAAATAAGCCGGATGATTTATGGATGGTGCCATACAATGTAATGTTGATTTTGGCAATGGATGCTTATATGATCATAAATTATCCTTAATGGTAATATGTTTGTCAATATTTAAGATGACAAGAAAGACAAAATCCCTGCTCCTTACTGAGCCTCACCGATTGACTCTTGAACAAGCATGAATGAATCTTACCCTGAAGACACCAAATCTAGATTCAATAAGGAATCATAATGCATACAAGCTTTGATGAATTCACCTACAGGAATCCCATCCCCACTTCCTGAATTATGAGAGGCGCCGCCATCACTGCTGAATTGCGAGGACAATGCAGTATATTGAGGGCAACACTAAGACGGTCAATCCAGAAGGCAGTAAAAGATCCTGATCTTACAGGGCCACGAAGGTCCCTGAGGCATCATGTCCCCCCACTCCCTATAAATATCAACGCTTTCTAACATGATAAAATAGGTTATATTCCCTCAATCATTTTCAACCTCTACAATAATTTCCAGCTTTGAGCTCATTTTTGAAATTCAGCGACTGTCAAGAGAATGTTATGCCAAGAGAAGAGGTGCTCACTACAGTGAGCTCTGAGCTGTTCTAAGTGAAAACGTCTTTCAGAATAATTGAGAATACTAGCAGTCAAGAACAATCTACTGATCAGTCAAGAATCGTTGCACTATGGATTAGTACCTCACGGTATGAAGTGCCACCTATGCAGCCTGAAAATTTAGAATTTTGGGTTAATTCCAGTTCTCCATGCCCTCATTTGATGGAAATCAGGATTGACTTTAGTATGAGAACCTTAAAAACATTGTTCAACAGTAAATGTCATTTACTCCATGGCTGCCACTCCAGTTGCTCCTGCACCTCTTCCTTACCCTTTACCATGTGAATCTCTATACATCAGTCCAGTTCAAGTGAAAGAACTGATCCTGGGAACTGAGCGCTACCTTTGGAACTTTGTTCAACCTGCTATTCATAACCTCCTCCAGTTAGTCATGTTGCATTACGAAGACTTTTAACAACTGGGCTCACCTAAATCTTTTACTCCCATGTTGTCAAATTTTTAAAAAGTGGCCTCCTCCTTCATCCACGATAACTGAGAGGTCATTATCAATAACTGATGATTATTCAACAAAGCTTGAGGCCAAATTGCAGTATTGGAAGGTGGATTTCTGGTTACTTTGAAGACAAACTGCGTCAGAAAATCCAACTCCTTTAGGCTGCCTGGAACCAGCGCTTCCACCAATTTGAAGATCTGGTATGGACCCTACAATGACACTATCATGAGCTGGCTTCTCACAACTACACATTTGGTAGTAAAGGACCTGAAGGCCCTAGGGGGCCCAAAGTTCTCAAAGGACGTGAGGGACCCATAGGACCTGAAGGTCCCTGTGAGCCTACAGCACCTACTCCCAGAGACCCTGACGATCCTTGGAAAAAGGATTTTTTGGCAGCCTTATCCGCCTTACTGATCAGATCCAGAATGTAGCTCAGGGATGCAAACTCTGAGTAGATGTAGTCCCCCTCGACGTTAAGGTCTCCATTGAGGCATTGCCAGACGAAATGGATAATTTTAGCGCCTTCACCAAGCTATCTCTATTAGCTGCATCTCTCAGCTTGAACAAACCTGTCAAGGGTTTGAGGCCTGTCCACCACCCTTGAGAGTCAACTTCGCCTTCAGAGCGCTGATATTCAAGCCCTAAAGGAGCAGGTTGCCCAAAAGGTTTCCATTTTCTCCCTAAAACAAAACTGGGACGATATCCAAGAGGACCTCAATGGCCTAAGCTGATGGTTGTACCAGAAGGTCCATGTGACTATGTGGAGACCAAGATCTCTGAGCCTGCACTAATTCTAAGGTTAACACCCTCTCCACTCCTCTTTTATAACAACTTTAAGCCTAGTTTTAAGAGAGGTTGCATCTGGCCTGAAAAGCATCGCCTCTTTCCTGTATGCCTATAATAGTTTCATGGAAGAGGTCACCAACTGGCAGAAAGTGAAGAATATTCACTCCTGCCTTAACAGCACTGCTCAGGAGATCTTGACTACCCACTTGAAAGAATACAACACCTGGGAGCAGGTCCATACAGCCTTAATACAATAGTTGCAGCAATTAACCCTGACCAATCATTAACAAGTATTTATGGGCTTCCGCTTGAATAAAGGGAGAGCCCACTGAGTTTGAAAGTTGTTTCTACGCCCAAGCGCAATCCTTGGTTACTGCCAATTGTATTACCTTGGACAACGCCATTACCGCTGTCATCTCTACATTGGGATTCTATCACGGGGTTCAAATGCATATTTTTGGCCAAAAGTACAGTTTCACATTCATTTAAAAAATCAAGGAAGCAATTATTGAGATCCCTGCATTGACCCTGAACTCCAAGGCTGCCTCTTTGGTTTCCTCCAACTATCCTTGGGCCCATGTGGTCAAAAACTGAAAATTCCTTATCCCAAAGCACCTACTTCAATGGCTTCCAAATCTGAACTAAGACCTGCTTGAAATTACTTGCTGAGGAGGCAGAAAATGGACCATCAGCATGTATGACGAGGCGCTCCATGCTGACATCCCTACCACGCTTCAAGAAGCATCCATGACCTCAAACGAAACTTGTGACATTGTATCTTAAGAAGAAGTTCAGTACCTGTTGATATAAAGATATTGATACTTCTTAGCCTTCTTCTGATGACTCTCCCATGTTTCTCACGCTACCTCTCCAGTTTTGAAGTCTGGTTACCTGCATTGCTGTTTAAATTTAAAAGATTCCGTTTCTCACCATAGTTGACAGTGGTTCCCCCATAAATGTTATATCGTCCAAGTTGATAAAGCGTATCAAGATTGCTTTAGACTTGCCACATTATATGGAGTATGGCATGGCTGGCCCACGATGTGCCCAATCTATAGTGTCCTATTCTTCCCTGCCTATCTGATTTTGGAAGCTCAATGTAAATACCCCCGCCATCATTCTGGACAACCCAAACTATGACTTTCTTCTTTGGACTAAGTTTCTCTGAGACTACTCAGTGATAGTACATTACAATGATTTGGTTTTTATACCTACTGAGGCATTGTTTCCCCTTATCTTTGATATTTCCCATGACTTAAGATGGAGATCAAGACCTGAGCTTGCTTACTAGAGAGTGAGGGCTGAATTGACCAGCTAAATATCACATAAGGGGCTCTCAGGTCCAGATGCCCCCACCTGCTGTTGATGGATAAGAAAGCATGCTATTTACTTACTAAGGGTTACCACTATACCTACAAAGACTCAAATTATTTCTGACTCCTGAGTCCGTGGTAACACCCCCTCTGGATACCTGGTATAAATCTGAGGCCTAGATAACCCATCCACTGAGGAGGTTCTAACGTTCCTGGGAATTCTAGATCAAGATTATGCTGGATCTATATCAGTATCATTGGCTAACTTTACTTACAGGCCCAGGGTAGTAGGCCAAATTATTTTCGCCACCTATTCCGCCTCCTACTAGTAGAGACTGTCAATTATGTTCATAGTTTTGAGAGCCTGAGGGACTATGGTTTGTAGACGCCCCATCAGTGGCCCTGGTTGACACAAGTATTGGAAAGGATCTCACTAAAGGCCAATAACGCAAGGTTTGTGAATTAATGGATGAGTATTCAGATCTATTTTTGCATCAATATACAACTTCAGAAAAATGAACGGGGCTCTACATCATTTGGAGATTGGGGACGTCCCCTTCTGATCCTGACCTTCTTAAAAGGTTAAGTTGATGAGGCCCAGGTGGTGGTGGAGCTTAGAAAACTACCCAAAGCTGGACTCTTGTTGCCTTTGTGCAGCCCACGGGCCTCTTCTCTACTGCTGGTCTGAAAGAAGGATGGCAGCCATTGGGAGGTGACGGACTATCAACAGCTCAACTCCATCGCCAAGAAGGACAGCTATCTATTGTCCCAGATTTGAAAACTCTCTCTGACTTCTTTCTTGATCGCATTATTTTTCTGCAATTGACCTTTCCAGTGGATATTGAAAGTGGAGCTCGCCCTGAAGATTGAGCCAAGTGCACGCTCATAGCCAAAAAAGGACATTTCGATCCCACAATGATTCCCCAGGGCCTTTTTAATGCGCCGTCCACTGTTCAACGTGCCATGGACGGAATCCTTATAAACTTGAAGCTATTGTATGTCCTCATCTACCTTGATGACGTCACTGTCTTTTGATGAACTTTTATAGGACATGTAGAGCATCTTTAGGAAGTTTACTAATCAGCTTTGGAAGGCTTTAATAAAACTAAAACCCTTAAAGTGCTCCTTCTTCCAGTCATAAATGGTGTTTTTAGGACACATGGTCTCAGAAGAGGGCATCCAGACCATACTAGACGAAGTCACCGCCATAAATGAAATGTCGCGCAACCTGGCGCCTAAGTGATATTCAGGTATTCTTTGCCATGGTGGGTTATTATCGTCAGTTTACCCCTCGTTTTTCTGACCTAGCTGAGCCTCTATTTTAGCTCCTGAAGAAGAACATTCCTTTTGAATGACAGGCAGAACAAGAATAGGTTTTAATGCGTTGAGAACCGCTCTTTGTATTAATCCCACATTATTCCACCCATGTTTTGATCAACCCTACTTGTTGTTCACAGATGTAAGTAATGTCGCCGTCAAAGCCATCCTAGCCCAGCATGACAAAAATCAGGTTGACCACCCAGTGGCCCTTTCTAGAAAGACTCTTAGTAAAGCCAAAAGGAACTATAGCGTTACTTAGCAGGATTGACTGACTGTCTTACTAGATATAATACATCTTCAGCCCTATCTCTATGGCACCCACTTTACCATTGTCACTAATCATTCCTTGCTCCGGTAGCTACAGCAGATGAAGGACCTGATGGCCGTTTAGCCAGATGGGCCTTAGTACTACAGAGCTATGATTTCACCATTGTCTATCATGTGGGCGCAATTCACCAGGATGCCAATGGCCTCTCTAGGCTTCTGGTACTGGTTGCTTTGACCCCAAAGGAAGATTGACTGTGTGATCTAATTATTGGCCAAACGCTGGGAGTTGGAAGCTCCCAAGGTCCAGCAGAGCTCTAAGATGATCTGAGATGCTCAGATCAAGGACGGCTGCTATATAAGAGGGTCTATAAGAAAAGCTCCCTTATGTACGCCCATCTTTTCGAACCATCGCTATCCTAGAGGGCCATACTACTGTGGGACATGGGGCAGTTAAGAAGATTCACAAATGGTTGAAGTCACGATGTTACTGGAACCAAAATGGTGGAAACCATCCAAGAGGTCCTGGAGGCCTGTATGACTTGCTGATCCCAAGACTGATCCAGTCCTCAATACCAACACTCAGCTGTTGCCCCAATGAGACCCTTCAATGCCATTATCATTGATGTAGCAGGCCCTCTCCCCACAGGTTTGCATGGCCACAAATATATTCTCCTAGCCATGTACTATATAACCAAATGGTTGGAAGCGATCTCAGTCTCCACTGCCACTACAAAAGCCATGGCTCTCTTCCTTATTCAATCCACTTTCACCTAACATGGATGATCACAAACTTTACTCTTAGACTTTTATATTAAATTCACCTTGCAGGTAGTCCAAGAACTTACTTCGCTTTTTTGGCACTAAACAAATCTTTTCCACCTCTTGCATCCCATCCACTTATGGGGTGGTGGAACATGCTAATGGAATCCCTGTATCTATTTTTCTGGAAGATAGCAGCCTCTGGCCCTGCTCGCTGAAATCAATATCTACCCTGTGCTTTTCTTGCTTAAAGAATATGCTTCCACCAACTCTTTAAAATTTCCCCATTTGAAGCTCTATATGGACGTGCTCTCCGGCTCCCAAGTAGCTTTTAGTCTTTGCTCATGACCTCCGCTCCTGAGAACTCTGATCTAACCATGAGGGCCTTAGCTTATGAAATTTTCCAGCTTCAAGACCTAGCCACACAAGACATTGTCACCACCAGAAACAAGACATCCCAATTTAACGTCAGCTGACTCTCCTTACCCATTTTCAATTAGGTGGCCTCTTTCTCTTTTATCACTATCAACCTGCAGTTTGACTTAAGCTCAATTCTCTTTGGTCCTGACCTTTTAAGGTCATTCATAAGGCGAACACTGAGTACTCCATTGCCAATGCCAATCAGGGGACAGTGATGAATTGTTTACATGGCTTGTTCCTCCAGTTCTATAATCCCCTCTGACTGGATCTTAAGGGGAGTTGCCATGATTTGAGATGACATGCAAGCTGAGATCCCTCCTCTTAAATCAAACCTCAAAAGATTGACTCCTGAACCAGTGCAAATGAGACCTTATCCTGAAGCGCTGAAACTAGATTTTATCAGGAAGCATCACATAGGTGAGAAGTGATGAAACCACGTTTAGGAATCCTGTCTCCACTTCCCAAATCATGAGAGGCGCTGCCCCAACCACTGCGGTCATGAGGACGAGCAGTACAATGAGGGTGCCACCCAGGCGGTTGATCTGGAAGGCAGTAAAAGATCCTGATCTTATGGGGCCACAAAGATCTTCAAGGTACCATGTCTCCATGCACCCTATAAATATTGACGCTTTATAACACAATAAATTAGTCTATATTCCCTCTATCATCTCATTTTTTGACTTCTAATCTAATTTTCAGCTTCAATACCATTTTAAACTTCAGTGCCAGTCAAGAGAACTGTTACGCTGATAATTTTAACCAAGCTCATACAAATTTCTTAAAAAATTAGTACTAAGAAATATATATAATTATAAAAATCTAATAAAAATAAAAATATAATATATATTTAAAACCTATAAAAAACAACAATATACATAAATATATAAGAAATAATAAAAAGGACTTATATTTCAAGTGATATTTATTTTTTAACCTCGACATGGGGATGATTCCGCCTTTGATGCCTCTTGGGGAGGGAGGTTGAATGACATTAGTAGTGATCAAGTTATTGCAATTAATTTGGAGCGAGCACTGGCAAGGGATAAACCAACCTAAAGCCAAGATTTTTTTGAAGGAGCTGAGACTTGTGATAAAGCAATTATGGGAAGTGAAATCAAAATGTAGTAATGACTAAGCGTTATACTCCAGCTCAGGGATGAAAACAGCTATAAAGTAAGAGTTAATCAGTGAATGACCCCAGGTAACTCCTATATGGCACCAACGCTGGAAGATTGTGCTTGAGTGCTTACCGATGGGGTTCACTGAGGACGTTTGACATGTGGGCCAGCATGGTTCAAGGGATACTGGAGGGTGGTTGATGAATCATGCCTTTGATCAGATCCATTAGGGGGAGATTTTAATGTGAAGCGCAGGAGAAGAGGTAGTTGTGCAATGAGTGAATGTCATCTTAAGGTGATGGCTGAGAGCTTCCTGGAACTGGAAGCAAAAAAAATGATGGAAGTTTGGGAGGCTGATAGCTTTATGGCCCAACTATGAAGGACTTAACCAGCAAAACAATTGGCGTAGGCTATATCACAATCTAATTTACTGTCAAGGTTATTAGGGTTAAGGTGACTCATCAATGACCTCAGAAACTTTTGCTTTTGAATATTCATAAAGGAGCTCAAAGTGTTCATTATACCTAATAGGTAATTTAGTTGAAAGTACCACTGGCTAATCATGTTGGACTAACTAAAACAGATACTCTGGGAGCAAATCTAAGTCAGCATGAAATGACTGATTGATATCAGGAGGCATGTATATAATAGGCTTGATGATTATTTTGGGATTAGCCAAGAATCAAGACAAGTAAGCAAAGTGTTAAAGTCCATTTTGGCAACATGTGAAAGAGGGAGGATTGCCTGTGACTCATTGAGATAGTAGCCACTCCAGTCGCTTTATTATTGATGCCATTCTCAGTATTATGGCAGAAAGGATACCCAGATCCGCTCAACTTGAATCATGTGCCCCAATGGGGCCATAAACGTTATTCCTTTGAGTAGCGTATCTATTTTCTCAGACTAGGTGAGCATCTTCTTTGTAAAGATTGTACAGATATCGTTGGTAGTGGGAGTTATATGAACTCAACATATGAGTTGGATAATCTATCTAAGCTGAGGGATGTGTTAGAATTTTTAATTGACCACATTATCCATCTTGATGTAGATTAAGTTCTAATTTATTCTAGTTTCCGTAAAATAATTACTATCTTATAAATAATGCTAA
The DNA here is from genome assembly GCA_022478985.1 of Massospora cicadina. Lineage (NCBI taxonomy): Eukaryota > Fungi > Entomophthoromycota > Entomophthoromycetes > Entomophthorales > Entomophthoraceae > Massospora > Massospora cicadina. The sequence continues at coordinate 72,192 of JAKSZP010006632.1, read as the reverse complement.
AATAATGTTAATTAACTGTCTATTGTTTGACCATGGTTGCTAACTTAATGATTCCTCGCAAATAGCCAAAAGATGTAAATTAAATGAATGATTTCAATTTATGTAATGTCAGGTTCACCCCCCTAAATTATTAACAAGCATTTTGATGATGGCTTGATAGCCGATTAGTTAGGTTACTATGGTGAACTGTTCAAGCAGTGGCGCTAGATGATTAGAGCTATTTTCCAAAGCTACAAAGCGTTTCTAACACTTGACCTGGTGGTAGTTTGTAGATTAACCTGGTAACGTGGCCCCTATATAATCAGTGTCTGGTTCCTAACACTAATTTATGGTTGTTAAAGCATGGTAATTACTCTACAGGGTAATAACTAAGGCGATGGAACTTAGAACATTCAGAAGTTAATCCCAAGGGTTAATTTATTTGGAAGATAATTAATTAATCCTCAGTGAGCCTGGTGAAAAGTTGTGCAACATTTACCCCGTAGAACCCTAGTATATTAATAAAGAGCAGAATACTGCTGTTAAATATTTATTATATTTTTACTTTTAAATTATAGAGTTGGAGGGAATAAAGCTCCCTAGTTGCTTTTCAAGCACTAGTATACCAGATGGGGTTGAAGCCACTTGTAAAGAAGACTCAACTTTCTAGTTGACGCTTACATCTAGTATCCTCTATCTTTCTACAACAAGTCCAACCCCATGAAGCAAGCTACCCAAATTTTTACAGATCCATTTTCTCTCACATTTTTTGCCTGTCTGAAAGCCCCACATGTTTAATGTAACCCCAACTTTTGGTGAAGAGTAAATAGTTTTAGTCATACCTTCAAAACAAAGACCCAATATGACAGCTTGGGAATTTCAATTCCAACTAGCTTTGTCAAAAAGGAACAAGATCTATTTAGGATAACAAATATTGACTAACTGAGAATGGTGCCATTTAAAATTGGTGTATATTGTGTTTGTAGAATTTTGTGCGCTTTTGACAAGAAAACAGGACCCAATTCAAATTGTATTTAGTTTAAGGTAGTGGCAAATCCCTTGTGTTTTTTTCCACTTTTGATTAATAATTTCATCTAATAAAAACTTCTACCCCACTTTTATTTTGAGTTAAACTGAACATTATGCTCATTAATTTGCTCCTGCTCTTCTTTTCTTCACCATCTTTAGCCTGAAATAGTAAATTGAGTGGTAAATAAAAACACTAGAAGGCCACAAACTACTATTAATTGTTGCCATCTTGGCATTTGTGTTTATGTTTGCTAATATTGTCGCAGCTTTTAATATCCTGCTCTAACTAAAAATGGAAAACAGGCCAATTGATTAATGCTGGGCGTTGTTGTAAGTGAATTAAACCAGGGTAAATGTAAGGTCCATATTGGTGATCTGCCGCAGTAAAAAACTAAAAGTAATATCCTAAGCGCTGGTTCACTCTTTCTTTCTTCCCGTCCAATGGTTAGTAAAAGTAGTTGATTGGAATGGCACTTCACAAGAATTTGTAAAGCTCCTCCTAGAATAAGGACATTAATTGGGGCCTGATGTGACTGATGATCTTACTTAATACCCCTAGGGAGACAAGACGTGGGAGATAAAGATCTTAGCCATCTGAGTAGCCATTATGGTGGTGTGGCAGGGGATGAAGTGTCTAAAGTTTTGTAAAATGATCCATGACCACAATGATTGCATCATACCCTTTTAATATGGTAGCTCCACTATGTAGTTAACTGAAAAAATGTCTATGCTCTTCTACTTTCTGTACTGGATTTGACAAACCCATATGAGGCTTCAGTTTCATCCTGTTTTACACAGGGAACTCCATGTAATACCAAGACATTTGTGCTGAAACCCCTTCCGTTTAAATAGGTAGCAGATTAGCTTCAAGATTTTTCCTTTCCTGAGTGTCTGTAACGATTGGTTTCAATCAATCATTACATTTTGGCTCATGTTCAGATTTTCAAAAACCAGAATTAATTGATGATTTATTCAATGTAAGCTGACCAGGGGACAGCCATTACCAAAACTAAAAAGCTAAAACCTAATGTAACTAATTGATAAAACAAAACGCCTAAAGTGAGCTGATTGAATGATACACACCAAATTAAAACAACCAACCAGATGGGGCAACTGAAAACTTCTTATCTGACCATGGCGGAAGGGGAGGGATGATTGGGGGGCTCATTTTTGGCAGCAGCTTCCTTATCCCAGAGTGGGGCATAAGTCAAGGCGGAGAGCAAGGGCGTTGGGGCTTTGGCGGAATGTGGTTCAATATCACTAGTGATTGGTGTCTCATGGAAATTGCCAGCTAAAAACGGCGCTGATATATTTTGCTAGAGATAAATTGGATTTAATGTGGGCGTCTTGGAGTTTAATAAATGTGGTAATATTGGTTTGGGTAATATTAGATTTAGTATTCCGTGCTACAGTTACTACGTTCTGGATAGCATCGTTGACAACTTTTTGTTAATGATTCATTGTATTCTTACTTTGTGGGGTGAGGGTTAAGGGGATAACAGGAGGGATTAACCTCCTGTGATCATCGCCACTGATTTGGTGACATCTTTGCAGAGGGGATGACAATCTGGCGTGGCAGCTGCTTTGACTACAAGCTGGTGGTCACTGCAAAATGGTTCAGCATTTGACTGTAAGGCATATAAATGAGGGGGTATTTGGCGTTCCATTCTGAATTAGCAACCCGCTCAATTTGTAGAGATGGTTCTTCAATTAAATTATCTGATTTGTCAAAATCAGCCAATAACTCCCATGGGTTCTGGTTGAATTGACTTGTGGAATAGGCGTATGGCTGAGGTTTGGCTGGTTCATTAGAAGAAGCATGGGAGAAAACTGGAGTCTAAGCCAGTACTTAATTAGAGGAGAATGTGTGGCACAAGGGAAAGAAGGAGGCTGATTGGTGGCTGCAGGTGCAGCTGCAGCAACTGGCTTTGGGGGAGGGGAAGGTAGGATTGCACCCCATAACAAAACTGGTGCAGGGTGAGCAGAGGATTAGAAGCCAGCAGATGAAAAATCAGAGCCATCAGAAGCAGCCAAGGAATAGCACTTGCATTTTGAGTGGTCCAACTCGAAACAGGATGGACAGATCTTCCACCCGCCCTTGACACAGTCCCAGATAGGATGGTCAGGGGCAGAAGGATGACGGCGTGAGGGGGAGTTTGCCAAAAGATTTTTACTAAATTCAGGTCTGATTGTGGCATATGCCTGAGGCCCAACGAGGCGTTTGCCCCATTTGGGACCACAAATTGTAAAATGGGGTTGGATCCATAGGCTGCCAAACCGTCTATCAGCTCCTGGTGGAGAACCGCAGGGGGAGGTGGGTGGGAAAACCAGTGAAATGACCACCAAAGTGGTATCTGCTTGGAGCCAGGTCTAAATTGCGGGGAGAGGGGTACCCTGGAAAACCATGGGCACATTTGCCACAGTGGCTGCGTCAGCTTCACAGGTAAAGCCAAGATCAAAATACCCCCTATAGGGGCAGAAACAATAAAACAGTGGGAATAATCACCACCTGAGCCATATCATTAATGGCTTGGTCGTGGTAAGGGAAAAGTTTCCCATAATTGACTTTAAGGCCAAGGTTTTATGTTGCTCCAGGAGAGCACCAGGGGGCAACGAGGCACCACTTGGGTATAAGCAAGGTGGGCGTTGAGATCCTTAAGATAAACAAATTTTCCAGGGCTTTGGTATGACTGGATGAGCCAGTCCAAGCGCGTTTTCCCACTGGACAGAAAACGGTGGGGGTAGTAACGCCGCTGCCCCACACTGGAGCAGCCAGCGGGGAATCTGAGGACATTGGAGCAAAACTACAGTTGGCAATCGAAATTTAATTTTCTAAATAAGATATGCTCAGAAAATTACGCCGAGTGGAAAGAGAGTAGTTTATCTAAATCCTGAGTCAAATCATTTATAATGATTTTTAGATTTTGGTCAAATTTGTTCACTGGGTTGTGACTTGCATGAATTATTGATTAGGCTCATATGAGCCTAATCAATGGTTTGGGTGAGGCCCCCAAAGGGCAACTGTAAAATGTTGTGCCTTCCAATTCCAAACCTCACTTCATAATTACCACCCTTGTCACTTTCTGAGGAGCATTGTCAGTTGCTCCTCTGACCTTCTCAGTTTGGTGGGCCCTTTTTATATTGTATACAAAAAAAGGTTGCTTTGGGGTTTGCATAACTCACTTACCTGTTCATCTTTTTTGGGTTTTTGACCACGAAGAATTGTCATGTGGTTGAATCAGATCAACCATGAATCAACTTGCAACTAACTTAACGTTGGTATATTTTGGTGCTGTTGCTTTATCAAACCTTTACAAGCTCAAAGTTAAGGTGTTTTGGCGCTGTCAGTGTGCCAAATCATTGTACATGTTATTATGGTCAGAACTGGGATAATTCTGACTGTTACAGTGTCCCACAGTTATCCCATCATGATGCTTCTTGATTAACTCAAGGAAATGAGATCCAGATGGAACTCTCAAGCGTCATTATAGCCATATCATATTGTTTTTTACATGGTACCATCTCATAAAGTCCTCTTAATATAAAATACACTGACAAAAAATTATTGTATTATAGTGATTGTTATTGGACAAGATGACTTATCTGAATAGACCTTATTTCTTTGAACTCTCTGGAAAGTGAGAAAAGGTGTGCATGTGATGGTATATGGCTGTTTAAATATAATCTTACTATAGGAATCACCATTTAAGTGTTGAGATTTTGTCTGACCAATTGTAGGAACAAGCTTTTTTAAGTTTATATTTTTTAATTATTCTAAATTGAAGCGTTTATGATTTCTTTTTCCACCAATGGTGATCCGCCATACCTCAATTCTCCACAGTAAAGTATGTTCTTTGTGCGCCACCACCACTTGTAAGTATATCAGAAATCACAATTGTATTTTGCCACCATAACAGCGGTAAGCCCCTAATCATTAATTTACTTCAATCTACCTTACCCTCGCGGCCATGGACAAAAATTTTCATATATAATTATCCCTCCTTAACTCAGAACCGCTGAAAATGCGTCAGTATGAATGAATTCCCATACTTGACCTACCCCACATTGAGTTATATTTGAATTAACTTAACTTGATGTATTACCATTCTTGGCTATTACTGGTGTCTCATTTTTGTATTTTAGTTTTCCTAACTTACTAAGATATCTATGAAAACTTATATATATTTCAAGTGCAGTTAAGTTATCAAGAACTTGGAGCCATTAGAAATCAAAACTTTTTTTAGGCTAATAAAGAAATGTTTGTCTATGAAATAGGGATCTTTTGGAATATCATTGGTTAATGCTAAAGCTATCAAAAGAAGAGAATACATCCCTCAATGAGCCATCAAGCCACTGGCAGTACTAGATACTAAGTTGTGCTCTAATTAGGATTAAATAAACTTGGTGCGAACAATTTTGTATTACATCCCTTATCAGGTTTCTGTCTTTATACAGAACCACTTTTATATGAATATTAAGACCTATGCTATTGTAATACGCCACCTAAGAGCCAGATACAACTTTTGTTGCTCATTACAGGGTAAAAATTATGTATCACTAAACACCTACCTAAAAAACTATGGACAACACTAACCTATACGCTGATGTGTCTAGCCCAAATCAAAAGATAACATATGCCCAAAATTAATGTCATATACAAACAATTACTAAGGATAAACGCCGCCTCCTTGACGGCCTTGATCACTATATGAGGGGATCAAAGTAAGTCTTCTACGACCTCTAACAGGGAATCAACTCCCTGCAAACTCTAGTCCAATTCCAAAGACTTTCATTAAGAAATAAAATTCTTGCATCCAGTGATCTACCTAGAAATTTGAGCAGTCTTTTACCAAGCTTGATGAAAAAATCTGTCATATTACTGACCTGTTGATACAAGTTATCCAGGAAAATTGCATATGGCAATTGTAAATGTAGTTAAGTCATGCTGAGGATCTTACACTTGACGGATGGTTGTATGCTTCAGTTATCAACAAGGCTGAGTCTAAATCCAAAGGCGATGAGGCGCTGCTTAAAGATGGATTTCCTATAATTTCTCCTTTAATTCCCACTCCAGGTAGTTCCAACCATACCAAAATGTTGAAAAATCAAATTAGGCTACATCGCAGCTGTTACTAGTGCTGCTCCTGTGATTCCTACATGTGGTACCCAGAGGCCTAAGCTCCTGTTGATTACAACCCTCGTGCTACCAATACCATTCAATCAGCATGTTTATCTTACTTAACTTGGAACTAGTGCCAACAAGTAGATTTAAGCTAACCTTATAACCTTCCAAAACTTTGATACGAGAAGCATCTAGACTTTTATGCGATTGCTCAAGTTAATATGAGGAAATGAAATTGACCAGTAAAACTGGTCACTATAATGAACTTGTGGACCCCTTAAGCTGTGTTAATAATGCCAAAATTTGTGAAGCAAGCGTGCCTTACACTATTCAAAGACATTATCATTAACAATTTTGGTGGGGCTGAACTTATTACAGGATTAAAAACCGCTTTATTTACTATAACCTTCAACCTAGGTAAAGAAGACTTTTCTGTTTCTAACGGCTTTTACTATGAGGCTCAGGGGGTTGTATTGAACAAGGTTATGAGTCATTATGATGCTCAGATTGCTTTTGTTAATCCTGCAAAACTTATGAAATTATATTAAGCCATGTTACCCGTTTTAAATAAAAAAACATTATAATTCAAAGTATAAATTAACTCCGCTATTGCAACATCATACATGAGCGCCTACTATAACTTATAATGATTAACAAAAGGGCTAAAATCGGTCTAGACATCTTAAAAAATTTCTTTTATATACTTGACATCAGTAGAAGACAAGAAGAGGAAAAGTCCTGGAATAATAGAAAAAGGATATTCTATTTTGGCTGATAGCTCAATTCTTTTCATATAGATTAAACGGTAACAATAGCTGCCTTGACAACATGGTTAAGGATATTAAGGATGTTTACCCTAAAAATTGCATGAAGTGATTGATAATAATGTGTTAGTTCTCCTCCACGGCTCCAGGAGAATATTAGTTTACATATCTACCTGAGCTACAAAGTTGGTTTGACTTTAATATGTTTAAAAGCTCTGGAAAGTAATTCTCCACATGTAACTATGATGGTACCATTGTAAATATGTGGTAACTTTAGCGATTTTTGACAGCAGTGAGCCAATCAACAGAGTTTAATTTAAGTCAAAATAATCTCAGTTCACAACATATATTTACCACTTCAAGAGTTTAGAACTATAGGTCCCATTGCTACTACATCACTAGTTCTTATAGCTCATTGTCGCTGTGATTTAATACTATAGTGGTATACACACCTGGCTGGCATTTGTACTAAAGAATGACTTAAATTATCTTGATATCATATTGATAAACTGTTTGGCTGTCCTCCTCCAGGGTCAATCCTGACCAGAATCAAATGAATAGTTGCCAAATGAGCCTTTGCTCTTAAACGGGTAATTAATAATAAAAAGATTTGAGAATCATCATAAGATGAGACTCTGTCTTAACATCAAAGACCACCACCTGGACGCCCTTGCACAATGGAAGAGCCTTGATTCAAAGCTTATCAAAGGAAGTGGCATCAATTTGACCCCATACTGGATGAGAAGAAAAATACTAAACAAATAAAACTTGAGCGCCTTCATCTGCCACAGGATGATTAGCCCCCTATATATAGTGAAAGCCTTAACTAACAGCGATTATTATACATTTCGTCAGAAAAATTATACTTAATTTTTCCTCTTTACATATTTGATAATTAGCATCATAATCCAGGATAGATCATATATAATGGACCTTAAAGAAGTGAATTTGCTGAGCCATCACCTCTCTCCAATTATTCCAAACAATCAAGCCATCCTGAAGACACCTCATGACTTCTGTTCCTACTGCTCTGGGAACCCAATATTCTTGATTTTTGGGTTTTCCTTGGTTAAAACCAAATCACCCATTATTGTGTTACCCCATAATAATTATGAGATAAATTTTGGGACCTCTTTTATAAGGGCATTTGGTTTTAAAGCCAACTTTGAGGAAGATAAACTATATGATTGATAAATCATCTCACTTTATTATCATATAAGGACACCAAGTACCAGCCTCAACCTCTCTTATTTTTGTAAAACTGGTGTATAAACATTACATAGTCCCAATCAGATGTTAAAAATGATGCCTTTGCAACTTATAATATCTAGAGCATAAAAAGAATCTCAAGGAATTTTCCTACGGTCTGGAAAGGTTCTAAGTTTGCATCTGAACATCAAGCCCTAGTGGAGACAAGTATTTATGTATTACTTCCTAATGGTTATAAGGCGTATCTGACCTCCCATCAACTTAGTAAAATAGATCCCATTATGGCACCTAGTTATACTTACCCTAACCATTTAATAATTACGGTGTTATTAACAGCTATGTCATAAATTCTATTCATGTGAAGCACCATCAACTCATCTTTTTTAAATATATGCTTACAGTAGCTAAGGTAGGAAAGTTGATGACAGTGATCCTGCCAGTTTGGGTTACTATGTGAGATCTTGATGTATTACCAATCTGAGAACTTCTTCAAAAACATCCCACCAGTTCATTTAGTGACCAAAGTTAACAAATTTAAGGATTACTCTGCTCCATTAGTCCGTGGAAGATTTGGTGTTTTGATGACAACAATAGATATTAAAGAAACATGGAACCTATTTTGAAAGGCCCCTATAGAGTTTAAATGAATCAGAAACCAATAATCATATCTTGAAACACTAATGAATGGCTCTTTTTATCAGGTGCATGCCTGGTTCATTATATGATATCCTTCTTACACCCGCCTGAAGGCCACGACCTTTCAATATTTGATTTGACCCCCACTTATTTTTGTTCAATGATGTTGTTCAGGAAAGGGGCAAATGTTTAGTTTGATCTGACTGACCCTTAATAGAAAGATAAGGTTTACTTGAGTATATAGTTAACTGATTTCTAGACTATGTCTCTAATCACTCTTGCCTTTTTACCAAGCTGATCCACCATACCTCAATTTGCCATTTAAACCAGATTTTATCAGACATTATCAATGATTATAGATAATATCAAAAGTTACAATTATTAAAAACTCTCTTTCCGCTCAGCATAACTTTTAAGCAAATCACACAAATTAATAAGAAAGTAAATTTCAATCGCCTGTTGTAGTTTTTCTCCAATGTCCTCAGATTCTCCGCTGGCAGCTCCAGTGTGGGGCAGTGGCAAAACTCACCCATCATTTTCCGTCCTGCAGGAAAACGCACTTTCACTGGCTCACCCAGCCATTCTAAACCAATGGGACAATTTTTTTCCTATTAAGGATCTCGACGCTCAACTTGCTCATACCCAAGCAGTACCTTGCTGCCCCCTGGTGCTCCCCCGGAGCAACATGCACTACAGCCTAAGGGTCAAATATGGGAAACTCTGCCCAGACCATGATCAAGCCATTATTGAAATGGCACAGGTGGTGATGAAACCTGCCAGATTTATATATTTCTGCCCCTACAAGGGGTATTTTGACCTCTCTTCACCAGTTAAGCTGACGCTGCCACTGCAGCAAATGTGCCCCTTTATTCCAGGGCACCCCTCTTCCCACAACTCGGACCCAGCTCCCATCAGACACCACTTTAGTGGTCCAGTTTGCTGGTTTGCCCACCCGCCTCCCCCTGCAGTGCTTCACCAGGAGCTGATGGACAGTTTGGCATCCTATGGCTTCAACCCCGTTTTAAAATTTGTGGTCCCAAATGGGGCCACATGACTCGCTGGGCCTTGGGCGTATGCCACAATTAGCCCTGAATTTAGTAAAATTGCCTTGTCAATTCCCCCTCACGCCATCATTCCTTCTGCCCCTGACCATCCATTCTGGGACCATGTCAAGGGCAGTCGGATGCTCTGTCCATCATGTTTTGAGTTGAACCACTTGAAATGCAAGTGCCACTCTCTATCCACTTCTGAAGGAATGAATTACTCACCTGACGACCTTAATCCACTGCCCACCCCATACAAGTTCCAGCATGGGGTACGATTTTACCCCCCTCCCCCAAAACCTGAAGCTTCAGTTGCACCTGCAGCCACCAATCAGCCTCCTCCTCGCCCCAATGCCACACATGATTCCTCCAATCAAGCATCAGATTGGACCCCAGTTTGATCCCATGCTTCCTCCAACAAATCAATCAAAACATAACCATACGCTGATTCCCCAATTCAATTCATACAGAACCTATGGGAGTTATTGGCTGAAATTGACAATTCAGGTAAGATCATTGAAGAATCATCTCTACAAATTGAGAGGTTCATTAATGCAGAATGGTATGCCAAATACCCCCTTGACTATATACCCCACAGCTTAATGCTGAATCATTTTACAATGATCACCAGCTTGCAATCAAAGCAACTGCAACACCAGATTGTAGTCCCCTTTGTAAAGCTGTCACTAAATCTGTGATGAGGCTCACAGGAGGAATTTCACCTCCTGTTTTCTCCAAAAATTTACTCAAAATATTAAAATCACATTGAAACAGTTACACAAAAATGTTAACGACGCTATCCAGAACGTGGTAACTGTAGAACGGAATCTGAAAGCTCTGATTACCCAAACCAATATCGTCACATTCATTAAACTCCCAGATGCCCGCATTAAAACTGAAAAAGCTTTAGCCAAAGATATAAGTGCCATTTTCCTAGCTGGAAATTTCCATGATATACAAATCATTACCAATATTGAACCACATGCTGCCGATGCCCTGACGCCCTGTCTGCCTTGACATGTACTCTACTCTGGGAGGAGGAAACTGCTACCAAAGATGAGCCCCCCAATCCCCCCTCCCCTTCCGCCATGGAGGGATAAGCATTTTCCGCTGCCCACCTTGTTGGTTGTTTTCTTTTAAGTGTTTCACTAAATCCGCTCATTTGGGCGTTTTGTCTGAACCAATTAATTACGTTAATTTTTTAGTTTAAAACTTAGTTTCATAAATGTCTGTCCCTTGGTCAGCTTACCTCAAATAAATAAAATTGAATAAATTAAAGTTACAATAATTTCTTGACACCTGTTAGTGCTAAGCCCTAAATCAATACTTTATTTTGATCTTTTTCGCCATTGTGGCCATGGACAATTAAATTTCTTATTTATTAGTATTACTCCCTAGCCACAGCACTACTGAAAATCTTTGTTATTATGAGGTTTTTATAAATGACATTGCTCCCACATTGCATAAAATTGTTGTTATTCAGTTTTATTTACCATTATTTATTACTGTTGTCTCATTCTGGATCTATTTTACCTTCCTTCCTAGAACATTATAAAAAAACTTCCGATACTCCCAGTCTAGTTCATTTAAAAAGTACCTGTAACCAATAAAAAGACAGGATTTTAGTTGGTTCATAAAGAAAAGATGGCTATGGAAAGCAATTTTTGGGACTTTTTATTAGTTGCTGCTGAAACCTACCAGATAAAAGAATGCATATCTTATTGAGCCATCAAGCCACTGTCTGTACTAGTTAGTATATAGTGCTTTTTTACTATGATAAAACCTCCATGTAAACACTTTAGGATCACCTCTTTTTCCAGATTTCTGTCTTCATACTCAACCCCAGTTGTTATGATAAAAAATACCATTGCTATTTAAATCCGCCGCCTAAGAGCTGGTTAAACAGGAGCTATGTAGCTCCACTTCTATTGGTCAGGAGCTATGTAAGTTGCAACCTAAAGCATCAGCTAAATCACTCTCCTTGCATATTATGAACTTATAAGAGAACATGAATCTTTGTGAAAGGGTCTTATGACAGAGGGTTTGTTGTGGGATTATGTCATGAGAGTGTGGTAGTACAGCAACGCCTAATGGTCAATACAGACTCAGAATGGTTAAAGAAGCATGCAATTTGTGGCACTAGTCCATCAGTGCTTCCACTACCGATTTTAGCTCCTTATTATAGACAGCTTATTTTAATTTGGAGAGAGAAATTTTATGAAAAGTTCCATTGGATGCTTTAATATATCAATGCTCACTTGCAACAAAGATGTAACAATAATGAAATTAGGATCTTTGATAGAGCTTTAAAACAGTCTGGTCTATGTGGTGAAATATGGATGTGGAAGTAAGGTGCACTTTATGGAAATAATGCATTCTTTTTGTCCAGAAGGCCACTAAGGGATTTGGAACAACTTGCTTTATACAATGGTGAATCAACCTCTGAAAGGTTTTTAAAGTTTTAACAAGGTAAATGTCCAAAAGCTCTTTAAATCTTTTAATGAGGTTGGCGTGGTAAAATTGCGAATGGCTTTCTTTTTGTCTGGGTGATCATAAGCCCATGTCAAACATTATATTACTTATGAAGATGACAGGAGCTAAAAAGTTCACACTAGCTCATTTTCATCATTTAATTTAGTTATTTTAATAATTTTCAACCACTTGCTGCAGGTGGGCTCATGTAATGCTTTATCTGGGGTGAAAACAAGTATTGTGTCCATATAATCCACAGAAAACAGTCAACAGCTCACCTAACGCCACGTTAATAAAACATTAGAAGATCACATATGCATTCTTTAGGCCTAATGTCATGACCCAGAAACATGAAATCTAATCTGATTGGTGCAAAAAGCAGTAAGCCATTACTGCCCCCTTTTAATGTGATGTTGATTAAAGGCGTTTAAGCAATCTAAATGGTAGACATTGATTTCTCTATGTATCTGACTTTTTGCGTATCCATAGGGATGGGATGCAGGTAAGGTAAAGTGAATTAATTAGTTTGCCATAATCTACACAAGGGCATAGGGTACCTTATACTTTCTCCATAAATAGAAGAGGTGAACACACTGTAGTGGACCTTAGAAGATAAAACCTTTAGATATTTTTTACATACCAAAACATCCAATAATGCCTCTTCTCTTGTCCTAAAGAGGTTGATTAGGGAGGAAATGAGAACCAAGTCCAGTGTAAGAATGAAATCACAAATAATCTAAGAATAGTCAGGTAAAGCATCTGTGGTAACTACATCAAAAATATTAAGCCCCCTCTAAACATAGAAACAAAAAACACATCTGATGTTGCTGAAGCAACTCTGTTATTTGCGCTTGCAGGTGCTAACACTGGGAAGCATTATATAGTGGCTGATTGCAGGAGGCTATGATCTCCAAGAGGACTGGGGTTTCTTTAAATGCAGTATGGATGAGACTTTGTTATTAGAAAAAATAAAAACTTAGATAAAATAAGATATTTAATATTATGCTGAAAAATACTTTTTATTAAAAAGAAGCACTACTATCTATATTACCGTTGAGAGGTTAAGAGGAATCTGATTCATTGGAAATGGCGAAGTGTGATTCATCAGTTGTTCAAGATTCCCGCGTGACCTGTCTTTATTATGTCCCATCCTGAAAGTAAGCTGAGCTTCTTGATCTCCAGTGATTGTTTCACAGCATAGGTTAAATTAGTATTAACCTTAAGTAGGAGCTCTTCCAATAGTCAAGGTCTAGAGGTCCAACTTTCTTGCTTCCAGAATGTACAGCTGATGAAGATAAAGGGAACTTTGGGCCACAGGTAATGGAGTCATATGAATGTGGTTCTGTAATTAGGTAGAATATTTGGGATTTTAATTATAATGATTATAAGCCAAATGTGGAGTAACTAGGTAATACTCCAAATTTGAAGCCTAAATTGAGAGTAAGCTTGAAATTTAATTCAGGGACTTATGGGGCCATTTGAGTAGCTTGAAGGTCGAATCCCACAAAGCAGCATATGTCAACCTTCTCCTCAAGTCAAGGCTTACACCTTGCATAAGGAGAATCCTGAGATAAACCTCTCAAGCCTTGTACAAGAATATTAATTCTTGGTCCAGGTGGAAATAACTGATCCAATAAATCGTCAAGTATTTTTGGTGTACTCTTGTGGTAAATTAGCTGGCTAACTTTATCAAATTCCTTTGACTGATGTAATTCATCTCAAGACTTGAAAATGTTCATCTGATGATGACCTTTCCAGGTTTTAGACAGCTTAGTTTTGGTCAGGAGGCCACACTGAGTCTTAATTTTGAGGAGAGCCAGGACCATGTGACCGGCATTGAAAGAGTCCAAAAGCATCAGATTTAATAAAAGTAATTTAGCGGCATCAGGGGATTTGGTTGGAGGTTTTTTATTGACATTAAGGATAAGCAGGTGCTTTGGGTTAAATTGACAAGGTAGGACGGAGTCACAAGAGTAGATCATCAAAGTGGCCGAGTCAGGACAGTGTGATTTCCATTTAGGAGCTAGCTGGGGATAGATGAAAACGGTATTCTTGAAGTGCATGTAGCAAATGAGATTTAGGCACCAGGTACAAGTTGGTCCTGATTACGCCTGAGGATGAATAAATTGTACAACGTCTAATGGCCGTCAGTTCTACTGGCAATCAGGCGAGAAAATATAGTATGGTGGCACTTCGCTGGGTTGAGTAAGTCAGAGTTTACTACCTAAGGAGGTTATTCATCGTCAGTAGGCCAGCACCTCGTTCCCAATTCTTAAACTGATGCAAGTCACAGGATAATATGGCGATGGCATCATTGTCAGCCTTGGAATGATTTATGAGCCATTCCAAGTCTGGGTCCATAGTGCGGTAGAACTCAGTGATTTTCTCTTAACTTTGATGGTGAAAACTAGCTCAACAGTCACAAAGCTGGAGGCGTTGGTTGTGGCATCATATAAGGTGCGAGATTGGGAGTTGGTTTAATGGAGTACTCAAGTTTTAGAGCGTTTGAAATCTTGAGCTTAAATTAATTGATGGTATCAAGAGGGTAAATCTTGCCATTGGGCATGGCGGCTATGTCAGCAAGGGTGTTGTGAACAACCTAAGAATGATTCTCAGGGCGTTCCAAGTCCAGGTTCCTAAATTTCATCTTGACCTCCATCATATCATTGTGACAGCTCTTCATGGACCTCTTCATTTTGACCAATTTGTAAGTTTTACTGCGAGAGCTCCTTCTGGGTTTGGTGAGGGCCCTCTTGGTATCCTCAAATATCTTAATGAGGTAGGCTTCAGCAGACTCCTGAAGAGCAGCATTAACAAAGGTTTGGAAATGGATATCAGTTTTTTACCATTTTGAGGTAAGCTCTTGACTTTCCAAATTAACTATTTATCCTTAGGTTTCAAGTGGTCACTCTCGATTTATAAAATGTTAGTTGGATCAAAACCTCTTTGATCTGGGGAAATCCTTCAACCAATTCAACACCAGGCTTAGACTCATTTATGATAATCTTATTTACCAACATTGAGAATGAGTCTCAGTTTAGGTAAATAGTACATGGGCGGTTCCTTGCTGGTCAGGACAACCAGTTGCATTTTTGAGTTAAAAATCTCAACTTTTTGAATTTAAAAACCTCTCAGCCTTATTTTCAGGCCATTTAAATTAATTTTGGGCTTGAGTTTGTATGGACTGGCGTCATCCCAAGCTGAGGGCAAAACCAGGTAAGCCTGATTATTCTTTTTATTAATATCTGGCTCAACTTTTGTTGGAAATTCATTAGAATCACTGAGCGATAAACTCGGCAACAAGGAGTCATTGAACTTGTTTTTTCTTTTGAGAAGGTAAGCTCCAAGTGCTTGGTCAGTCACTGTTGGCATTTAGATGCGCTGGTAGTATTTGGGGCTTCCATAGGTCTTTTAAGGCTTACTTTCATTTTCAAGGTTGAATATTGGCTCTCAACTTGTACAAATTCATTGTTGAGTTGAGAAATTAGCTCTCAACTTTTCCCAGCTTGATTAAAGCTTCCATGTGGCCCTCAAATCTTAATTACATTATTGAGTCTAGAAACTGGCTCTTTAATTGTCCCAGTTCCAAAAATTTGTTGTTGATAATGCTCACTGGCAAAATTTGATTTGTCACTTGACTTTTTTAGGCCTAAATTGGCTATGATCTTCATTTCACTTCAGCTTTGAATTGGCAGAGTGGGAAATGACAATGAAAGATGGAGTTTACTTTTTATTAATGAACTAATTATTAGCTTTTGTATAAAGTTAAAATTTTATTTGAGGTATGCTGACCAGGGGACAGACAATACCAAAATCAAAACAAAAAAACTACTTAAAAATGAACAGAAAGAAATAAAACTACTAACCAGGCAGGGATCAGAAACCGCTAACCCACCATGGCAGAGGGTGAGGGGGGTCGGGGGGTTGGTCCTCAGACATATGCGCCTCAATCATGGGATTTTGATTAAAGTAGTGGATCAAAGCGGAGAGCCAGGGCGTTGGGGCATCCGTGTAGTGTGGGTGGAAGTTGGTGGAGTTTGAGTTTTCCACCTCCATATTAAGATTAGCATGGTAAAGCTTCAACAAATGCTGCAACAAGAATTTCAGCTTCTTTGCAGGCTTTGGGAAGTTGGGCAAAAAGGGAAATACTGTGGCGGGTGATTTTAGCCAAAGGGTTGAATTCATTGAGCGTTGCAACATTCAAGACAGCAGCTTCAGCATCATCAAATAAATTTGAGATGTCGCTGCATGTAGATTCAAGGAAGTTGGGGGGAAGAAGAGGGTGGGCAGGCCTAGCTGGAACTGAGCCACTGATTGGGCCACTGCTTTGTGTAGGGTTGGGCACCAGGGAGAGGCCACCACAGCTAAGGCGAGCTGGTGGTCACTTTGGTAGGGGGCTGCATTGGGCAGAGGAGTGAAATGTCTGGGGGGTGGGGTTTCATCAAAGTCAGGAAGGAAAAATTTGGCCTGACCATAATTGTATTGGCCAAGAGGTTGACCAGAATGCTCACTAATGAGAACGTTACCTGATTTGTCAACATCCACCAATAAGAACCCATGGATTTTGGTTCATGAGAATAGTGGCGTTAGAAGTTGGGTGGGTGGTAGTGGGCGAATGGGTGGGTGCAAAGGGTTCAAAGGGTGGTCCAAGCCTGGCTCTAACTGGCTGGGGTGGGTTTAGGTGAGGAGAATGTTGCTGGAGGATTTGGGGGGCCAATTTCACATTCTGGCCCATTGAATGAGAGTGGAGGGTGGGAGGGGGCAGCAAAGTGCCCCATACAGAACCAGTGGAGGGGGGCTCTGAAGCCACATCAGCGGAAGTGGCATGTGGGCAAGCTATTTTTGCATGGTTGAGCCCTAACAGAGGGGACAAATCTGCTGGCCATTATTGACCTGAGCCCAAAAGAAATGATCTGGCGCTGCTGTGACACTAGTGCGGGGGGATTTGGTGGGCTATGGCAGGGTGGTGTGGTATGATGGTGGTAGATGTGTAAGGGGCATCGAGGCGCTCCACACCAGAGGGTAATTCAAAGATGAGGTTGGGCTGAGTGCCATAAGCCATAAGCCCTGTGACCAACTGGTCATATAAAACTTGGGGCGGGAGGTGGGATGGGAGATTTGCAAATGACACCACCAGGGTGGTATCCAAAGGGAGGTGAGTACGGTTATTGGGAATAGGGGTTTTTTTGTAAATTAAAGGAGTTATTGCCGCCGCTGCAGCGTCCTCCTCTGTTTGGAACCTGATATCAAAGTAGCCCTTAAATGGGCAGAAGTCAATAAAGCCAGCCGGCATGAAGGCTGCAGTAGCTAGGTCATTAATTGCCTTGTCAGCATATAGGAATAAACGCCCATAGTCAACATGGAGGCAAAATTGAATGATGGAATGAGGGAGGGCGAGTGGATGGGGGCGAGAAGGGTGGATGCGCGCCAGGTGGAGTGCTAAGTCCCATGGGGGGATAAACTGGCCAGATGAGGTGGGTGGGCTGTTTGAGCCCATCCAAACGCGTTTGCCTGCTGGGCGGAAAATGCTAGGCGGTGGAGCACCGCTGCCCCACACTGGGGTGGCAGGCGGCGGATCCAAGGACATCAAATAGGATACAGGCGTGGCCAGATGGCAGTGGATAAACAAACTTTTTTAAAATAAATCGCTCGAAAGTGAGTTTGAGCAGAAAGAAAAGTTTTCTTTTGTATAAAGTTATTGATTTTAAAACTTGTGCACTCAGATTAGTTTGATTTCTCTTTTCATCTGGAGGATGATTTTTAGCTTGGCCAATCTCTTTTTAGTTTAGTTTAAAGATGAAAGAAGCTTGAACTTATCTTTTTATCACAGTAGACAGCTTTTAGCATCCAATAGTAATTCCGCTCAGTGATATACTCAAAAGCTTCTTCTCAGATAGCATCCCACATCTTTCTAAAATGTGATGCTTGGTTCTTCAAATAAAACATTGCCTTCAGTAATCTTTTTACTTTTTGATGCTGGGATATTTTCTCATTAATATCTTTTTCAATTTTTAGGCGTTCTTAACAGGTCAAGCAAATAGTTCAACTGACTGTGAGTTCTGAAATGCACAAAGTCTTCTGGATCACACTCAAAGAATTTCTTTGCAAAGTTGGTCCCTATAGTTACTGTGTCTTGGCTATTCCAGAGGAGGTAGGTCAGAAGATCAGGATTCAGAATGCTCGCAGTGGTTTGATTCTTTTCGTCCAAAGTTGCGGGGATCTCCTCAGGGTGCGCCTTGGAAGCGCACCTGTAGTGAGCATTATATGTTGCAGCTCTGTCACTTGTGCTTGCAGGTGCTAACGCTAGAGAGCATGACATAGTGGCTAACAGCAGGAGGCTATGGTCAGCTGAGAGGACAGGGGCTTCTATAAATGAAGAGATTGACAAGACTTTGTTCATTGGAGTGTTAAAAAATTAGATAAAATAAACTAAATAATATTATGCCTAAAAAAAGTACTTTATTAAGAAAAAGAAGTACTATTTACAGTACTGTTGAATCTAAGAGGAATCATGATTCATTAGAAATGGCAAAGAGTTATTCAACAGTCATTCTTGATTCCCACGTGACCTGTCTTCATCATGTCCCAGCTGGAAGGTTAGCTTAGCTTCTTAATCTCCAGTGATAGTTTCACAGCATAGGTTAAATTAATATTACCTTAATTAGGAGCTCTTCCAATAGTCCAGGTCTAGAGGTCCAACTTGCTAGCTTCCAGAATGTACAGCCGATGAAGACTTGGTAGCTTTATGACAAAGGTGATGGAGTCTTGGGAATGTGGTTCTTTAATTAAGTGAAATATTCACGATTCATTTTGAAATAATTATTAGCCAAACTCAGAGTAATTCAGGTAATACTCCAAAATTTAAAACCTAATTTGATGTTATAAGCTTAAGCCTTAATTCTGGACTTATAGGACTATTTGAGTATCTTTAAGGTCACTTCCCACACAGCAGCATATGTCGACCTTCTCCCCAGAACAATTCTTACACCTTGAATAGAAAGAATCCTGAGTGTGGGCTTGAGCAGAGGCGTGATAATGTGTTCCTTGCATATTTGGACACTCTTTTAAGTCACATGGGGTAATCAGAGGACATAGGGTTCACAATATCCTCCTACTCTTCTAAGACTGAGGGCTAGAGTAATGGCCTATAAGATGGTTTATAAATCAAAATATTGACACCACTTTACACCTAAGATAACTGAGTACACCAGGTTGTTATAGCCAAGAAGTGGTCAGAAAGTTAAAACTTATTAACATGAAACTCAATAAAGTCCTGAACTTTTAGCGTCTTAAACCCTGTAAGACCCGCTCTAATCATTTTATCATATTGGTAGCTTAACTGTTTAATCAGCAAGCCTTTCAATCCACTCAACATCATTTTTTGAGCTAATTTTTAGAAAACAAGTCGATTTTCCGCTACTGCCTCACTGCACCAATCTCCAAATTTATGTCCTCAGATCCACCACCTGCTTCCCCAGTATGGGGCAGCGGTGCTCCACCTGCTAGCGTTTACTGCCCAGCAGGCAAATGCATGCAGACTGGCTCATTTAGTCCGCCAAATACATCTGGCCTCTATGTCCCTCCAAGGGACTTAGCACTCCACCTGGCACGATTCCAACCAACCTGCCCCCATCCCTTAGCCCTACCCTGATCCAATATTCACCTTTGCTTCCACGTCTAGTATGGACGTCTCTTCCCATATACTGACAAAGTGATAATTGAGCTGGCAACAGCCACTTTTGCACCAACAGGGTTTATCAACTTCCACCCTTATAAGGGCTATTTTGATATTGGATTCCCTACCAATGAGGATGCGACAGCTGCAGCAGCTACGCCCTTAACATACAAAAACACTCCCATTACCACCACCCAAACACATCTTCTAGAAGATACCACACTCGTGCTGACCTTTGAAAACCTCCCCTCACATTTTCCCCCTCAAACACTATATGAGTAATTGATGATAGAGCCGTCCAAATACAGAAAAACCCAACCTCCAATTCATTGTCCCAAGTGGTGCTAAGCGCCTCATGACACCTCAGGCATAAGCCACCATTACCCCCACCAGCTGAACATGGCCCAGCACATCCCACCGCGTGCCTAAATCACATCTGCACCTGACCATCTCATTTGGGCTTGCACAAACAACTGTCGCACAATTTGTCCCCTCTGCCATGAGTTGGACCACACAAAAAAACATGCCAATACAATTTAAACCCTGCAAACACGGCCAACTCCACCCATGAGACCATACCAAAGCGTTTTGTGTGTATTTTGCCTCCCCACCCCCCAGGTTAAGCGCTCAATGAATCAGCAACAAAATCAAGCAACCCAAATCCAAGCTGGCCAAATCCAAGCTGGCTAATCTACACCCATGTCAACCAATCAGGAGCAGGTTTGGACCCATGTTCAATTAAGAAACTCTCCCTATTCAAAACTTACCCAACCACAAACACCTATCAGCAGATATTTCTGAACTAACCAAATTCCCTAGGACTTATTAGATGAAATGTCTGAATCAGATGAAATTGGATCATCTCTTGCTAAAACAATCGATTTACTACCTTTTATTAATTCAGACTTTGATGCCCCACTCCCGCCCAAACAATATTTCCTCAAACCCAATGCTACCCCTTTCCAAAATACCACCAGCTTGCCAAGGCTGCGGTGGCCTCACCAAAAAATTGCCGTTTTCAGAGAGATGTGGCAAAATCTGCTGCAAAATTTAAAAAAGGGCTGCACCCCCCTTGTTCTACTCCAATTTTCCTCCTACGCATAAGAGAAAATCCAACGCATCTATAAAACTGCCACCATGCTGTCAAACGTGTTGCTGAACTGGCAAATTTCTCCTCATACACACATATCATTAGAGCCAATATTGTGAAATTAGAACACCTTCCTGACACCAAAATCCAGGCTGAACACCATGTTGCCAAACTCATAGAGGCTTTGATCCAGGCCCAAATTGTCGATCTCAACAACTATATACTGCACCTCAACCCTCATTCTGTGGATTCCCCAACCCCCATTCTCTCAGCATTGATCCTTCTCTACAATGCTGATCCTGATGATGATACGCCTGATCCCCCCTACCCTCCACCATGGAGGGATAACAGCTCACCGCTTTGCCACCTGGTAAGTTATTTCTCTCATTTCCTTTTGAGTCTCGCTACTTGATAAGGCAGTCAGTTCATGTTTCTTGGTTGATTTAATTTTTGGTTTTAATTTTGATACTGTCTTTCACCTGGCCGGCTTGCCTTGGCTAAATAAAAACTTAGTAATCAGATAGGTCCTGATCATTGAAATTTGCTGAGGCACTTGCATCAACCTGAATTGTAGTTCTGAACATTCCCTAAGTGAATGATAGAGTATCAAATCTACAAAACAACATAAATACGCTTTATTAATTGAAAAAATTAAAAACTCATTAGTAGGGTGTTAGAACTGGCACTTAGGCGTCGTGTTCCAACAGCACAGTTAAGTTTGCACTAAAACTGATAAGATACTGTATGGAGACAGAGACCTTGGAAAATGCACAAAATATGAAATTTTTTAGAATTGAAGTTTTTATAAAGTTAAAATGAGGAGCACACCATATTATTGAATATTGAAAGTGGCTCAGTGGATTGTGGTGGGTGGTCTTGATAGTCTTCACTTTTTTAAGCTATAGCAAAAACAAGGTAACTTTCAGATTGGCATTCTCTCCTGAAATGCTCCTTCTAATCCCTAGATCACAATGGTGCAGTTATTTAATAACTTAATAGTACCAAGAAAGTTCATGTTAATAGCATGATAGCGGAAAAGACAAGGGCACTTGGGCATTGTCCATGGGGTAAATAACAACATAGTATTTCTGATACTAAAACTGAAACACTTTCAAATTCCAAAGAAGAAAGTTGTTAACTTATTAACAAAAAGTTTATTCCTGCGTGGGACAAATTATATAATCATACTAATAACATTAATGATTTTATTTAAGGTGAGATAACCTTAGGACAAATATACTGCACCAATTAGAGGGATATGGAGTAGGGAGTAAGAAGATAGGAGTGGAGGACAAAAACTATGTACTGGGGGTAGAACCTTCCTGCACATGTTCTGTTAGGACAGGATTATATAATCTAACATCCCTAGTTTGCTTGGTCAGACCAAGGCATGGTGCGCAAATCCACATGTATTGCTATTCTCTTAGCATAGAAATACTAATTTTTGCTACAACAAGATTTGAACCTGCGTCATGAGGGGTGATATTAGGACGCCATTACCACTGTGCTAGCACGCCCTAATAATATTAATTATAAAAGATATAAGATAATAGACAGTAAATTAGCTGAGGTGGGCTGGCCTAGAGACAATATGCCACACCAAAGAGAGGGGGAGAGAAAGTTAAGAAGGGTGCCATGAGCTAAACCCAGGTACTAAATCAGAACTTCATGATTGGTGTTCATAAAGAACCTGGAAAGTTTTTAAGGGGATTGTGTAAGCTGTTCAGAGTCTCGTTGCTGGTGTGAAGGCATATTTGAAATTCTGAGTCAACAGATAGGAAGGTGAGCATAATCTAGCTCTGCACCATCCTCTGAAGTCAGTGTGGTATTGCATCGCCAAACAGCAATATGTTGAATGACTTGCCTATACATTAAACAATTTCTCTATTTGGTAGATTTGGTTTGAATTTTTGTAGCATTTTATGAAAGATATTATGGATTATACATAAGGACAATGCAAAAATAACTACTTGAAGCAATTCTGGAACAAGCAAGCTAATATTAATCACAAGGAAAATTGTGATTGTACAAAGTTCAAAGAGTGTTCACTGCTGGGTGCTATCAGTGGCCATGTCATTTTTCAGACTAGTCAGGCTCCTGGTCACTCTTTCAACCTATAAAGTAGGGTGTCAGTTGTACCTCACAATTTACAGGGCTTGTGGGCAAAGTTGGATACTCAGCTGTTTAGTAGGCCCTGTGTAAGCATCTCTTAATGTGTGCCCTAATTTTTGGATGAAGCATGTCATGTGTCATAGAGGTCCATATTTTTTCTACATTGTATCATCTTACGGTTGATCATTCTGGTCCAGGAGGTCAATTCAGCTAGGGTTCAGGTTCTTGGTGGGGGTATTTCTCAAATGGGATCTGTGTAACCCTGCGTTCTTGGCATAGAAGTTCATTGCAAACCCTTAGTTTTGTTGGCCCATCGTTATGCTGAGTGGTAATAAATATTTATTTTAAAGAATGTCTTTCTGTATTGCTTGAGAGAAGCTTGATGACTGGTGTGGGCCATGGGCATTTAGGTTAGCCTCCAGGCAAAATAGGAGTGTGTTCCTTGTGTGGGGTTAGCAAGTCCAAGGTCCCTGGCCAGTTAGATTCACACAGCATGGGGCCAGTGGTTCATGGTGGGGTTTGGGCTTATCACTCTCACTATCCACTTATTAAAGATTATGTCATATTACTTGATGTGGTCAATGATTCCTAGGCCCCCTTCTGCTCTTGGGCTGTGGAGTGGGTTTATTATGATTGGGGCTCTTCTGCCATTTCACAACTATGACTGCAGTGAGGTCCTGATGCAGTTGTGGAAATCTGAGGAGAAGGGAATAATTGCAGCTGGTAACCAGAGGATAGGGAGTAGGAGGGAATTTCAACTGCAACTCTCCCCATGAGCCCCATGTTACCCCCTCTAAGGGTGGTGATGTGGTATGTGAGCTTCTTAATTAGCCTGTCCTCAGTACCTGGCAGGTCCATCCTGTTGGGGTTCAGGGCGATGCTTGGTATTACACTAGTTTTCATAAGGGCGCCACCCCAAAAGGAGCCAAGATTCTGCCCAGTTTCATAATTCTTGGGGGTCTTGGTGTGTGGTTGGGGTGTACTTTAGATGCCGCCAAATATTATGCACTTTGGCATTTGTTTTGCTTTATTTCTGATGATGCAAATCTTTTCGTTGAGTAATTACTAGAATTAAAGTTTTGGTCTTTTTTATTGCTTTTTAAATTTGTAGTTATCTATATTGCATTGTGAGTCATTAAAATTGAGATTTAAATTATTCAAACAATTTCTGTTTAGGTGTACTAGTTGATTTTCCATGCGCTCCATCAATTTCAAGTTTTTCATGAGACTCTTAACCCTTATAATAATTTTCAAAAAAAGTTATCCGTTTTTTGGCCTTAAATTTGGCACAAATTTCTTATCTGATGTTCGCTCTTTTTAAGCTTATTTTGGTCCTTGTCATAACATAAATAAATGATAGATTTTGAAATAAATCTATATAAATCTTATTTTAGTTGGATGGTTATATGCGTTTTTAGATTTACATACCCCTCAATTTTGAATGCATATATGCATTTTTTAGATTTACATCATCCCCCATTTTTTGGACACATATATGCATCAAATCATTGAAAAGGTTAATTAATTGCATAATTGCTTGAGAATTGGGGTAAATTTATACATTGAAATTAATCTCGTGTGACTCAATGGCGTCATGTTTAGCATAGTTAATTGGCATCTGATTTTTTGCAGCTGGGATGATACTAGCTCCCAACTTTTTTTACGCATTTATTTTTACTTTTTCAGGTTTCACTTATTCTGTTTCACCATGACATCATGTCTCCTCAGTCAACCTCAGCGTCAGGTATATAAGCCCAGGTGTTGCCTGCCCAGTTGCCATTTACAGCTGAATGGGGGTGATAGGATTGGGGGTGGATAGAGTCTTGTTGTAATCCTCAGATTAAGTTTCGGCTCTTTGGGCTGGTTGGGCGATTTTATGCACCACTGAAATGATGGACTTCCATTTTTGCTTTGTTTAAACATGCTTTGCAAGCTTATCTATAATGGTATATAATCAACTTGAGTTTTTCTGAGTCCTCCGAGATTGCAATCCCAATTATTGCATTGTCCAAATATGCCAAAGCCTTCAACGATGGTTGCCTGTGCACACTGATACCTTCCAGCTCCATTTCTGCCACCTGTAGTACCAGGTCAAAGGCGTATTTGTAAGTAAGGGGACACAAAGGGTACTTTTTGCCTCACACCAAATCAAGGTGAGATTAAATTGATTGAAATCCAGGGCTAAGAACTTACATGCTGGTTATTGTGGTTTGTTTAATGGCCCAGTCTTTGAACTTGCATGGCAGGTGCGCTCTTTCCATGCAGAGGTCAGGCAAGACGAGTCTACTCTGTCATAAGCTTTTTTCTGTTCAAGGAATACTAATGCCCCACTAGAATTGACTGTGTGATTTCGTTAACCATTGTGATGTGTCCCAGATACTCCTAGTGGGGAAAAAGACATAATGGTCTGAAGAGACAATATCCCTCCTAATAGAACCTGGATGGTGCGCCAGTATTTTTTACAGCAGTTTTGTTTCAGAGTTAATCAGCGAGATTGGACGCCAGTTGTTAAGTAATTGAGGGTCGCTTCTTTTGTTGAGGAGGATGAGCAGGGCTCTACCCCCCCAGCAACAGCCTGGCTTCACTCAGGCATTTATTGAGTGCTGCGAGGAGGATATAGCTTAGTAGGTCTGAGAATGCCATAAGCATTTTAAATGGGATCCCATTGGTTCCTGGGCTCTTCTGCCGGGGAGACTCCTGATAGCTGCGTTGAATTCTTCCTTCATTATCAGTGCCATGAGGGCTGACGTATCCAGGTTCAGGGGTGGGTCTTCCCTCCCAAGGGAGGTATTAATGTCATGAGGTAAATTGCTCTCATTTGAGTAATATTTTGTATAGTAGTTTTGGGTTACTTCCATTAGCGCCACTTGGGTGAGTGCAACAGTGGCATCCTATGTGGTCAGAGAGTCACTTTTAGTCTGAGATTTCTGGGTGTGAAACAGTGCATGAAGTATCTAGCTGCCTTTTCACCCACTGCCACGAGCTTTGCCCCCACCTGTAACGTGAGCCGCTCCTGGGCTTGTTTGTTAGAGCCCTGGAGTTTTAAGGGTCATCTGAACCCATTCCCTCATCCGGTTGGTTTTGTAGCCCATTTAGGAGCATTCTTCTCTAGGTGTTTTTGACGGTTGATTGCCTTCTGAAGAGCTTACACCTCTGCCACATTCCTTCTGGGGGCATATTTTGCAGCGGTGACCATTTTGGCTTTTTGTGACCTCAGATCTTGATTGATTTCTCTATGAGGGTGTCCCTCACATTGTGGGGCATGATTCAATTCGCTAATAATAGGGTGAAGTTAGCGTTACTCACCATTTGTGGTTGAATCCTTTCCCATTTTGGGGTGATTTGTGCCTGCATCTTAAACCTCAAGGTGATCCTTACAAACTGATTGTCTTAATGAATAATGCTAACTGTATCAAAGTGTTCTGATGAATGCTTTAGGGTCACTAGGATGCAGAAAAGGTTGGTGAACATCATTGAAAGCAGTTCGCCCTCTCTGGCATGTGGTCTCATCATGTGCTCAAGGGTTGGCACACCCTTTGGGCATGCTTCAATGACTCCCATGGCAGCTATTAGCAATGATAATTTCTAGTGCTTCAAGGGTGGTCAATGTCTGGGGCCATTTATCTGTGGCCCTCGTGATCCAACAGTTCATGTCCCCTAGCAGAATGCTGTCCTCCTGTTGTGGTAGTCTGGCCACCTCATTGAATAATCTGGCACGTTAGCTAGGTATGTTGGGGGCATAGATGTTGGCTAGCGGTTACCGGTTATCTTGCCATTTAATGGAGATGGCCAGAATTCTCCTCCTAGGTGATCAGTCGATGATGTGATGGTGATGTCCCTTCTTGGTCTGATAACAAACCCTAAGTGGGTGGACCAAGTTGAAAAGTTTGGGAGAAGCATCAAGGTCCACTCAGCTTCCTCCCCCCTCAGGCAATGACTTTCTAAGATCACCAGTATGTCAGCCAGAGGGTTTTTCAGGTGCTACATTTTCTTGACTTGAGACGTGGAAGCCTTCAGTTCTTTGATATTGATCAACCCTAATTTGATTGTTTGCACAAACAGCACAATCCTTTTTAATTGGATAGATCTAGGCCATTTGACCCAGCTCTATTGAAATTTGGCCAATTTGAGTTTTATGTTTCCAGGGGGGCTTTCTGAGCCACTGAACTGAGCTGAGCTAAACCCAAGCTTTCTCTATCAATGGTAGAGCCATTGCAGAAATTTTTGTGGCCCCTATTTTGTGTGTTTTTCTAAGCCATGGGTAAGTAGCCAGAGTTAGGAAAACTAGCCTGACCTGTCACCATATTGTTCTAACTCTTGTGGGCTGCATTTTCCCCTGCGTTGCCTCCTGCCCCAGATGTTCCGCTATCACCTTCCACTGAATCCCAGGGATTTCCCTCAGTATCTCAAAGAAGTCCTCTTATCTATCTTAGCTGTCTTATTCCAGGATCCGAATCACCATTTTATCTTCCTTGGCACTTGCTCTGGCCTCCTCTCACTTCTTTGCCTTTTCCTCTGCTTTGCATTTCTTTGCAGTAACCGGTTCAATGATTTGGTACTCACCATTCCCCCCAGTTGAAAGAGTTTATCACCACCTGGAGTTTCCCAAAGTATCTATTGGTTTCATCCATCTCCTCTGGGTCATCCACCTCTTGTTACTTTCCTGCAGCAGGGCATGCATGGGCTTGATGACCAAGCATCTGGTAGTGCGGGCAGATTAGAAGCGCCTTCTTGGGAGTTACTCTGAAGGGGTCATATGCATGTCCCTCTGACAAAATGAATTGCACGACATGTGGGATCAAATTGAGGATAGCCTCTACCTTGGGTTTTGGGTTGATAACTTCAATAGCCTTCCCACTACAGAGTTCTGGCATGAAGTGAAATCTTTGAAGCTCAAACATTTTTCACTCTGCCATAAACCTCTAGGCCTTTATTCAACTCTTCTTTGACAAAGTAACAGGGGAGATCACTAGGAAGGTCTTAAAATGAAATGAAGAGGTCAGTTTCCTTGTTAAAGTGGGTACAGTGTACCTTGATGTGGTAGTAACTCCTTTTAATGCAACTTCAATGATGACCTTTGCCATAGCATCCGCCTGCTCTTCCATGGCTTTGACTTTGTCAATTAAATCTTGACAAAATTCTTGCTCTTTTAAAAGCTGCATTTTTGAAATTAACTTTTCTTTTTTATTTATTGACTTAAAATCTCTGGTGTTTGACACCAAAGTTCATTATGACCCAATGCTTAACGGGAGTAGGGGACTGAGTGTCAGATAATATTATAAAGAATATGCTTGTGCAGCCTTTTTGTGTACCCTTCAGTAGGGACTTGCATATGGTTTTTGGTCTGTTTTGCATGGCTTACCAGGAGCACCTTGTGAGAGCGTTTAATGCTTTTTGGGAATGCATTGTTGTAATCAGTGGAATCATTTATGATACGCCTTAAGGGTTTTTGCACAGGGTTGACCCACTGAGAAAATGGAATGATGATATGAAGATTGTCAGCCCCTCAGAGTAAACTTAAAATAATAAATATAACAAAAGGGAGCAATATTCCTGAAAACACTTCTTTTTTTGTAAATAATCTAAGCGGATCCTTCCTAGTCCGCTTGCTCTCTCTACTATAAAAAACCTACCTCTATCAATCGCCCATCTCACTTATATACAGCGGCTTCAGGCAATACTGCTCTCATAGCTTGTACTATTCTATTCTGCTAATTCTCCTCAAATTCAGCTTGTTATTCTTTTAGCTCTCTATCGCCCTAATTGTAGGCGATTTAATTCATATTCATCAAATTTCAACATCGCCTTATCGCCTTATTTGGAGGTGATCCCATAATAACTCATTATATCCCAATATCACCTCATCTTGAGGCACTCAAAATGATCGAACCCAATGTCATGTTTGGTAGATTCTTTCCAATATACCCTAGCAATTTCCAGCTTATCATCCAATAATATTGGAATTGTGACATTACTCCCTCCTTGACTGGACAATAAGGCTCCTATTACCGATATGTTCAGAGGAACTTAGCATGCACTTGGTTAATAATCTGACCACTTGCGGGGTCCTTGATGGTATAAGCGTCAATCCCAAATTTCTCTATAACTTCAAACGGACCAATCCAGATGTTGGCCAGCTTGTGTTTCTGACCAAACCCATGCTGGTCATGAAACAAAACCATATCTCTATCTTGGAATTGAGTGAGGCCACTACGCCATACTTTATTAGCTCCTGAGCCTTAATCTTCTTTGCTAAACTTCATGAGTAGGCTTCAGTTTGCAGTTTGATCAGTGTGTCAGCTAAGTTAGTCAAATACTGATGAGGATCCACTCCGCCAGTATCCTCTTTACAGGAATAGAGCAGAGCCGGAAGTGCAGGGTGCCATCCATACAATAGTTGGAAAGGACTTTTCCCCATAGCGGAATGATAGCTAATATTGTAAGTGGAGATGGCAGTGGAAAAGAGAGAGATCCAATTAGAAGGTTGAACCATCACCAATTTCTAAAGTATGTTCGCAAAGGTACCATTAACTCACTTGATCATTCCATTAGATTCAGGGTGATAGGGGTTGTCAGAACCCCGCAAATACCCATCAATTTGTTGAGCTTAGGTAAGACGTGTGAAGTGAGGTTCATTCCATTGTCAGTAAGGATGAACTGGGGACAACAGTGTCACTAAATTATGCAATTTATAACAGACTTAGCCACCGTTAGTGCTCCCAAATCACGTATTGGTCACGCCTCAACCCACCTGGTCAAGTGGTCAATTGCTACCAGGATGTATTTGGACTGGTTTGCCCCTGTTGGCAGGGGACCCACAACATCAAATGAAACGGTGTGCTAGGTGTAGTGCGGCTTCACTAACCAGTATGAAGTCTTTTGGCAAAATGATTTTCTACTTTGTCACTGATGGCAGCAGGAAATTGTCTCAAGCACGTTGAAGTTCATGCTTTCCCAATAGAACCTTGGTCACAGTAATTCCATGGTTTTATGTACTCCAACATGTCCAGCTGCTCGGTGTGCGCTCATGATAATAGTTGGGCAGGCGGAAGGTCTTGGGATATTCATGGTAGTGTCCCCTATCCGCTTATACAATTCACCATTTTTTGAAATGTATTGGCCCTTATTCCGTCCAATACCTTGATGAACGGGGGCGGTTCATCATTGTACTTGCCAAAAAGCATCTTATTGAACATTATATCACTCAGATCTGCTGTAATTGCAATCGTGGGTAATCTCAATAAATAATTGATATTCTGGTGTTTTGCTCCAGGGAGGTGAATGATTTTGAAATTTGTATGCCTGCAATTTAAGAGCCCATTGGGCCAGACGCCCTTCCAGCTCTTTAAGATTCTGTAAGCAGTGTAGTGAGGCATGATTCGTTACAAATTTGAATTTCACCTTATGAAAATACTCCCAAAATTGCTTATAGGCATAGATCACTGCTATGCACTCCCATTACGCCACAGTATAATTGCGCTCATGGCTGTTCAAGATACAACTTCAGTATGCTATGGGGTGCTCTTCTCCTTCCTCGTCTTTTTGGGATAGGACTGCCCCATAGCAGATAGGGACGCATCCATCTGAACGATGAGATCTTTTTCAAAAAGGGATAACGTAACACTGGCGCGCTGATCAGCACCGTTTGAAGCATATCAAAAGCGTGTTGTTGACGTTTCATTCATTTAAACATGGTGTCCTTTCTTAATAACTTAAATACTGGGCCCCAATACAGCTGAAGTTAGGGATGAAGCACTGGTAATTGCCAACCATTCCCAATAATACCTGTATATCCTGCTTGCTGTTGGGCGTAGTCATTTTTTGAATATCTTCCACCTTCGCTGGTTGAGGTCTCAGCCCCATGGCATCAACCATGAGCCCTAGGTACCCCAGCTGGTCCTTAAAGAAATGGCATTTCTGAGGTTTGATAATGATGTTGGCCTCAGCGAGCTGGCAAAATACTGCTTCTAAATGGTCAAGGTGTTCAGAGAAGGCTTAGGGAAAAATTATTAATGTCATCGAGGTATACAAGGGCGCATGACAGCTTTAGGTCCCTGAGAATAGTGTCCATCGCCTGATGAAACATAGTCAGGGCGTTACACAGCCCTTGCAGCATCTGAGTTAGTTGAAAAAGACCTTTTGGACATGATTATGGCGTTTTTTTCCTGTTCCGCTGCTCGCAACATGATTTACCAGTAGTCTGAGATCAGGTCCATAGCTGAAAAAACAAGCTCCTTCTAGCCAATCCAAAGCGTTGTCAATCTGTGGTAAGGGATATGAGTCTTTTTTGTTGATGCTGTTGAGCTTTTGGTAGTCAATTGCTATATGGTTAGTACCATCCTTCTTTTTTACAATAAGAATGGGAGAAGCCCATGGACTCTAAAATAATTTAAGCATCCCTTGCTCTAATAGCTTGTCCATCTTCTCAGTTACTACTTCTTCCACCATCCTTGATCGGCAGATCAGCCTTGATTGGATTGGAGGATGATCTCCAGTGTCCAGCCTATGAACTACCCCCACGTGCATCCTAAATTTTGGTCGTTAATAGCGAAAATCTCTTTATATTTTTGAAATAAAGCGATTGCCCAATCCTTCTGTGGTTTCAACAACCCCATTAATTCATCGCGCAATACAACTGCCATTACACTGAGCTGTGGTTTGAAAGGCAGACCAAATTCCTCCACTAATCCAAACTCATGAACCAAAAGAACCTCCTCAATGGGGATTAAGTGCAAATATGCTACTATTTGGTGGCGGCGAATTTGCAGTGGTAACATTTGGAGATTTACAAGTAAATTTTTGATCTACCCCTGCCCTGGTAATATAATGCCTGGGGCCACGTGGGGCTCAAACTGTGATTGCTGATATGGCCTAATAACCTCCCCATAGAGTCCGTCTGGAACTTTTTCTACCAAGTCAGTGTTTACTATAACTTGATGCCCGGATGGAATAGATATAGGTCCAGCAGCTCTGAGCGGCAGCCCTTGATATTCATAAATCTGTTGATGAAGGGCCCAGGTTTACTCTTTAACTGATGGTAGCACACTGGGATTACTCTGTCGCTATAAGCTAGATTTATATACCCCATATGCACCCAATCATTTGGCACTCCGCTAGAGGTGAAGTGAATTGGGATCTGCTGACATAATATTTCAAAAGTCTCATCCGTCATATCAATTACAGCCCCATAGTGTTGCTAGAAAGCGGTTTCAATTAGCAGATCATAATTGCTATCTGGTAACACTATAGCTGGGGCTACCATGACAATAGAACCAAACTGCAATGGAAGTGCACTGTATGCTCCCTCAGAAACCATGTTTTCCACTCCAGCAGTTCCATATACCACCCAGTGGTTCACGTCTGGCTTTAATGACAGCCTGGCCACCAATTTGGTGGAGACTATATTGACAGGGGCATCAGTATCTATGATGGCACGGACTTGGATTATAGCTGCAACCAGGTCACAGTAAGTACATTCAGAGTAAGATGCATCTTGACTGTTTATAACATATACATTTAAGGAGTCTCTGTTTTCAAGAAAACACGCAATCCCTTCACCAATTCTGGGGTATTGTTTGATAATAGTGTTGACTGGAAGAGCAACGCTTACCGCTTGCAAGAAAGGTGCATTAGCTGCAGACTGCACTTGTGTCAATATACACCCCCCAACCAGCTGCTGATATAATACTGACACATTGTGCAAGGGAGCTTCTGCTATATATTCTAAAATGGTTTCAGGTGGGACATTTAGGTTTGGTATATTGGAGGTAGAGAGTCCCATCTCTACTCCACTCTGGCTTTTCCCTGGCAGTACTGTTCTGACTGTACACAAGAGACCTGTTGATTGGGGCACCACCATGCAATATGCCCCTGTCAACTGCATTTAAAACAGCTGACTCCAAGGGCCCACATCCCTGATTAATGTGAAACAAGCCATGTCAAAAGTTGGGCTGGAAGTGATAATTGGGAACAGGTTTAGGCCAATAGTTGGGCCAGTAATGATAAGCAGGTATGGGGTGGACGTTTAACTGCTGCGGGTAACTTGGTGGAATCTGAACTGAACTGACAAAGTTTCCCAAGTAATAAGATTCAGTGGTGATAGAGGAAGGATTCTGCTTGGTATTAGGTGGAGAGAAGTTGGCTGATATACGGCACAAAAACTGAACAATTTTAAGCAAAGGTACATCTTCATTCAATATTGGGGTCATAATGTTATATAGCTCACAGCATGGCTTCATGGTAGAAGTCATCGCAATACACATTTCAGATTCAGATAAAATTCCAGCCCTGATTAGCACATGAGCTTCCACCATAAATTACTCAGAAAATATAGTAAGGGCTCATTCTGCTGAAACCCAATGGTTAAAAACTTGGCCTTCCGTTGTGACATCTTTTCAGTTCCACTGAACAACCGCAGCACTGTCTCTTTGACTTCTTGGTATGTAATGGAACTGCCTGAAAGGTAACAGATGACTTGATCAGCACTTTCAACATCAAAAGGTAGAGATCAACAGTTTGCTCTATTTTGCCCCGAGACTCCTTCCATCACAATTTCAAATCCCTTAAAGAACCCATGAATATTCCCTTCACGATCAAATGGAGGCAGTTTATCACTTTAAACCTCCTGTAGCAGCTCATCTTGTTTTTAAGCACAGCGTTCAACGCAAGTTTCAGCTCAGCATAGGCAACTGGCCCGTTGTGCTGTGTAGAATTTCTATCAAGACGACCAGGATGCAAAATAGCAGGCAACTGAGTTTTTATATTGTTATAAATGATCAATGGGCCCCCTGTAGTGAGCACCACTGTTGTAAAATTGGCAGAATCGTTTAAGATACACCATAAGGGTTTTTGCACAGAGTTGACCCACTGAGAAAATGGAATGATGATATGAAGATTGTCAGCCCCTTGGAGCACACTTAAAATAATAAAATATAACAAAAGGGAGCAATATCCCTGAAAACACTTCTTTTATTGTAAATAATCTGAGTGGATTCCTCCTAGTCCACTTACTCTCTCCACCATAAAAAACCTACCTCTATCAATCGCCCATCTCACTTATATACAGCGGCTTCAGACAATACTGCTCTCATAGCTTGTACTATTCTATTCTGCTGATTCTCCTCAAATTCAGCTTGTTATCCTTTTAGCTCTCTATTGCCCTAATTGTAGGCGATTTAATTCATATTCATAAAATATTGACATCACCTTATTGCCATATTACCATATTTGGAGGCAATCCAATAATAACTCATTATACTCCAATATCGCCTCAATTCAAGTCACTCAATTGATCAAACCCAATGTCATGTTCAGCAGATTCTTTCCAATCTTCCCTAGCGATTCTCAGCTTATTTTCCAGTCATATCAAAATCACAATAGCCATTTTATTGTATTTACCATCCTTTGCAATGTTCACCCAGGTTTTCTAGTTATTGGTGCACATCTTTTTCTTATGTTTCAATTATTGACCCATCTAAATACAAATTCAAATTCTCTTTTCCTTTAAGAAGTGACGCTAACAAGAAGAAAAGCTAGATAGTAGATAATAATATTATCATTATAATAGAGCTTTTTTTCCGTTGCAAACACTATTGCAACTGTTTCAATTCAATACTGTTAGTTTAAAAAACTTCACGGTGAGATAATCAGACACTCAAAGCATGGTAAGGCCTGGTCAAATGTGGTGAAGGGCACAGCGCTGGTATTTGCACCGCCCAAGGTTCATAAACGCCCCAAAGAATCCAGCGGACTGGCTCAAAGTAAAAAATCCATAGTGGCTTACTTGTTGAGATTCTTGGAAATGTACTTTAAGTGTAACAAGTACATCAATACGCCCAATTCTCAACCGTTATCTTTAGTGGGTAATGGGCTTCAGATTTTACTTGGGATTAATTTGCTGGCCCTTTGGGAAAATTCTTGAAAAAATTATAAGTGTTTCCTGCATGCCATTTATGTAGCACCCCATACTGCCCTCCATGAATGAGTGGACCTTGGTAAAATTTGGCTGAAGTTGCAAACAACACTGCACAGATGTGCGTTGTGGTTGACCTCCCAGTTAGTCAGCGGGCATTATTTAAGTGCACAAATTAGATACAGTCAAAAAATGTATATATTTTGTTTAATTACCCCTTATAGAAATTGGCTCATAAAGTCTTTGAGAACACCTCTGTGTCAGTTTTTCCTACTAAGAAGAAATTAGATCATCTGAAATGCAACGCTTTCCCCTTATTCCTAGCCTTAGTATGTGAAAGGCTATTGTGGTTATCGCCCTGAACAAGTTAACCGTGGAAGATTTCACAAGAATTCCCCATTCAGCTACCCTCATGACCTATGGAAGCAGTATCAAGTGTTTTGAGCAACTTTGGATAGTGCACCGCCCATCTGAACCTACTTTCAGGCTTTTAGGACACAAAGTCCATGCTTTCCCTGTCAAAGAGGGCGTTAAAGAGCATGAGTTAATTTCTGAGGTAATGGATGAAGCCAGTAAAGACCAAGAATGGGAGTTAAAACTACTGCCAACTTTCACTGGGCAAAAAAGGTCAGTATATCAAAGTAGATCCTGTGTCCACATAATAACGTAAGCAAGCCAAATAAGCTCATGAGGAAGCAGCTAAGGCGGCGGTATCAGTGGCAACCTCCATTTTGCCTGAACAGATTCAGGATGAAAAGGCGGAATTTTCCACATCTGCCCAATCAAAAACCAGCATCCAGTCAAGCTGTGCCAATCACCTACCTCATCTCAATCCAATTTGGGGAACAGTTCGCACCACCAAGGGCTTTTCATACCCTTGCATGCAACCTGCGCACCAACCAAAACTGAGTATCTTCAACTAATCTAAACTAAATTAAAGACCCCATTGATGGTGCACTGCAAGTGCACCATAACAAAATAAAACTTGTGCTTTCAAAAAAAAAAATTTCCCGATCCTTCATCCTTGAAGTCTGCTAACTACACTTCAGTCCCTGCACAGCAGTATATGTACTCGCAGTAGGGCACCACGGTGCCCATGGAGAGTGAAGGGTAGGGCCAGTAACCCTTCAAATCACTCCTGAGGCGCACTGGGAATCTCAGTTGAAATAGGGACGTCAAACATTTCGGAACTCAGATCTTTTTACATCCTGGGCTAAGAAACTAAGTTTACAGTTAAACATCCCCAAGGACATCTTGGCTATAAATAGAAACCTATTGTCTGCAAGGGAAGAGGAGGCATGGGATTTGTTAACTTTTTTAGAGCTGTGTACTGTTCAAGTACTATTGCTCGCTTCAGCTCTCCTGTTAACTGCACAGGTTTTTTGATATATGCATTGTATGAATTGTTGATAATTAATTGAATAGGGTAGTAATAGTTTGAAGGCTACTACTCCATTTGACTTTCTTATATCCAAGTTAAATAATGGGTCCAACGCTAAACTGAAGCTTCTTCTTTGTCTTAAAGATATTGCTAAATTGGTAGTGACTTATTCCCACTTCTGATAGAACTCAACTTAGGATTAGATTCAGTGATTTTCTCTATCTTCACACATAGTCCACGGAGATAACAATAAAATAGACAAAGAATTTCCTATCCTTCCATTTTATTCTCAAGAGCAAAATATAGTAATTGTATGACAGTCTAACCTATCAAAGTATGTGAGCTTTTCCTATCTGCTTTATTTTAAAACAAACCAAGGAAAGTTTTATAAGGGAAACCCGCTCAATTCTTCCGTTGGAGCCCCAATCAGTGTCAACAGCTGTCGCCAATGAATTAACCCATCAGGGTCGCTCCAAATAATGAGCTTCCTCATTGATTTAATGAATTTCGCCACTAATCGTAATTATAGCCTCTTTTGGGTTGAAACAGCGATTGTATTCCAACGCCTTTGCTCAACCCCAGCGTTTCAACCTTATTAGTTAACAACATGCTCAGGCAATAGGAATTTTACCAATATACAGTAGGTTGTAATACCAAAAAGGGTAATTAGCAAGTTGCTTATCACAGGCGTCTTCAATCACCTAGAAGCTCATAAATCCCTTACTCTATTAATGAAAAACCTGATAGACTCCTACAGGTTAATTAAATTATCATTATTAAAATTACCAACCTTAAAACAATTGTTTATCATTGAAGATCATCCCTGATGAAAAATTAGTTATCCAGAAGATCAAAAACCGGTAGCTACTAAATATTTGCAAAGAACATGTATCTAAACAATAGTTATCATATGTAATTGATAAATCCCACATCCACTAGTGGGCCTCGTCCCCTAGTGGACAAGCAGATTTATTATAAATGATTAAGTTGGGTAATGCGAGCATATTGGAATCCAATAACATCCCTCTGCTTGACCAGATTATCTAGCAATGAAGATTTTCTGGAAGTGTACACCGCTTTGATCCTTATTGAGTCCGCCAGCATGGTTTAAATTGATTTCTTCTAGTTTATATTTTTTTTCCTTTATTGATGCATCTCCAGGTAATCTTTCTTCTTATTGTGTTTCCATTCCATATCCTTCTCACTTCTGCCTCTTCAGAGCGCGGTTCCAACAGCCACATGACATGCCAGCCTAGTTCAGGGGTTGCTTCCAATAATAGGTTTGGAAATCCTGTATTCCAACTGGTCAGATTTATATGACACTCCTTCATTTAAAGGACCTTTTCAAGCAGCTTCCCTGATTCCTTGGTCCCTGTACTCCCCCTGGCTGGGCTTTCTATTTTGGATCTGAGCGGATCCTCTTGAGCTTAATTCTTAAGCCTCTTTCTACGGGATCCAGGTTCAACCTTTCATAATCTTGCCAACATGTTTATCTACTTGAGTTCATAATGACTACCCACGTCAGATCCAGTTTTAACCCAGTCTGATCCTACTGATAACATAAAAGAAAACTACCAGATGTTTTTGATTATGAAAAATTAAAATTGATATTTAGTATATATTTTTGCATTTTTATCTTTTTATATATTTATTCACTATGATTTTTTATCTTAGATCAATTTTTGTACATTTTTTCTAATGTTTTTTATTGCATTGGGACTTACACTATAATTAGGTTAAAAGGTCCATCTTTTCTTTTCTACTACTCTTGTTAAGAAAATAATTTTTCTATTTAACCAGCTATCATGGTTCAGAGGCCTCCATATAAGACTCAACCAACATACCAGGACTTAACATATTGTTAGTAGGTTCAATGGTCCCTTGGGAACATTGCAACTTATTATTCCCCTAGATCTAATACTTTAGATATTTATTATGAACCTGGTTCACTATATGACCATCCACAACTGTTCTTTATTGTAAAGGCATCTAGCGCTGACTTGGCGATAATCTTGAATGGACCCACAACAAAGCATCCAGCTTGTTCCATCTTCCAAACCCATGGGTATCGCAATAGGATACCCTATCCCTCATATGGTACTTTTATATCGCTGGTTGGTTCTTGTCATTCATCATCTTTGCTTTTATCTTTTCTTTGGTGTGGTATCAAACTCCTGCAATTGCAGTTCAATAATAATACTTTCCAGTAAGTTTAGGTATTGATCTCCACTCATCCCCAAAGCTGGTTCTATGGCAGAATACAAAATTGGTGTTATTCTTCCTTTCATCTTTATAATAGTTTAATAGCATTTTCCCTGTCACCGTATGATATCTGATATTGTAGACAAAGGTAACCAAACTCATACAAGTTACCCAAGTGAAAGTTTTTCCTACAATTAATCTTTCAACATCATGGCTAGTTTTCTGTTGACTCGTTTTATCAAATTGTTTGTTTCTAGCCAATAAAGAATGGATACACTCCTCAGATTCCCATCAGTTCATTCAATCTTAGGATCACATAGGATGTAAAATTGGTTTTGTTGTAACTCAATAAAACTTACAGGCATCCATGCTGGTACACCACTTGGTCCAGGATGAATCTCGCTGTTCTTGTAGCATCCACTTTGCTCAAGGCTTTTGTATCTACACATCTAGTTATATAGTCTATTGCCACTATGATGTACTTTAAACCCCCAGCACTGACACGCAGGAGTCCCATTACATCTACTGACACCGTGTGCTAGGTGAACCAAGGGAGTAATAGCTGGTAACCCATCAAATTCTTGTGTGGCTTGTAAAAAAGACATTCCACGCAACAGGCCAGTTATTCAGTGACATCATAGTTTATTAAATACCAGTAATAAGACTATAGAATATGGTCCATGGTAGTTCTTAGGCCACCATGGATGACAGCTTTGTGTGCAGCTCAAATGTTTCACGCTCATCTGATGGTTTATGGAATTAAAACCAATTTTCTGTCAATCAATTTTTAACTGTCCATTCTTCAATTTGGTGTTCTTTATCACCTTTTTCAGTACACCTTGAAGTTCTCAGGGCTTGTCCTAATATTGCCTTCAATCTTCTTCTGGTATCTCATACACTTAATGATAGCTTGAACAGCAATCTATATTGATAATCCATCAGCATTCTGATTTGCTGCTCCTGCTAAGTGTATTATCTCAAAATCGTAGACATGTAGTTTTAAAGCCCATCAGGCCAGTAGCCCCTCTGGTTCCTTCATGTTATGGAGCCAGTGTAAAGACAAGTTTTCATTCAAACCTTCGAAGTGTGTCCCAAGATATATACTCAGTATTGATTGCAGGTATAAATTGCTGTGAGGCATTCACACTCTGTCATGGTGTAGTTCCTTTCCGCTAGCGTCAGTGTTCTGTTCACATAAGCCACTGGATGCTCTTCCACATCGTCGTCCAATGACTTAAATGGCGCTGATTGCCATTAATGAGCATCTGTCTGGATAATGGATATCTCAATTGAAATTCAGATATTTTAAGACATGGCTAGTCATCAAATATTGGCGTAACTCATCAAACAATTCTTAGTCCTCATCAGTCCACATAAATCCTTTTTTAGGATCCTTCAATAGGTGGAATAAAAGCACAGTGATTCTGTATTATTACTTATGAATTGATAATATTAGCTGACATCCCAAGTCATAATTGTATATCATGAACACTTTTTGGGATTGGCATCCATTCAATAGCTGTAATATTCTGTGGTTGGGTTTTCATTCTGTTGGAGTTTATCATAAACCCCAGAATATTTAAGCTCTTTCTTAAAGATATGACACTTTCTTGGTTTGATCTTCAAATTTATCATCACCAGGCGCTTGAACACTTTTTTAAGTGCTCCAGGTGATCAGTGAAGATCCTGCGGAATCCATTGATATCATCTAGGTATACCAAAACACAGGATAACTTTAAATTGCTCAATATTGAATACATCACTCTCTGGAATGTTGGAATTGTATTGCACAATCCTTGGGGCATTCTGGCTTTCTGGTATAGAATTTGTGCAGTGATTATCGCACATTTCTATTGATCTTCCCTTGGAAGATATCTGCTGGTATCCCAAAATCAAGTCCATCACTGAAAAATACTTGCCATCTCCTAGGCAATCAAGCACTTCATCAATCCTTGGCAGTGGATAGAATCCTTTTTAGTGATTTAATTTAATCCTGGTAATTAATCACCACTTTTTGATCCATCTTTTTCTTTACAATTAGGATGGACTCACTATGGACTTGATGATGGAATGAGGAGCCCATGCTCAACCAACTTGTTTATTTCCACTGACTATTGCTTCAGAAGCTCTAGACAGGTAGACAGGTCTCATACTTATTGGCGGTTATTCCCCAGTGTCACCCTTGTGGATCACATTTTTAGCACATCCAAGGTCGTAGTCATTCTGGGCAAATATCACCTGATATTTTTTTAGTAATTGGAGCACATCTTCTTGCTGTCGCTCAGGTAGATCAGCCAGTTTCTCATGATTGACCAAAACATTGACGCTTTTGGCAGCATCCACTGGTGATTCCATCTCAGTTAACATTCAAAAGTCATGATATTTACTGATTTCTACCATTAGGATAAAATGCAGAAACTCAATGACTTGATTTTTCTCTGCTTGATTGGGTTTTCTCCCAGATTTTCCACTGGAACACTTTTTAGCCATGGCTTGGAATAATAATCCCCAGCACTACCCACAGCTCAGTCCTCAATTTATTCCATGGGCTGATGACTTCTCCATTTAATTGCTCTAGAATCTCGAGCAAAGACCCTATGCTAACTATGATTTGTGTCCCAGCAAAATAGTGTTTGTCAGTTTTGTCCTCAAAAAGGTATCCCACGAATCTTCCAGGATCTCTTTTGGATTTCCCTTTGTTTTCATCCAGCTAAATGGTTTGTATGGGAATAATTCTATCTTTTTAAATTAAATTTACAGAATTTTTCTTCATTGTCAGCGGTGGTTCTCCTTTCCGCTGATATGCAAGCGCAGGGTTTGCCCCAAAATCGTCATGGTATTCTCCTCAAAATCACAATTTACATCACACTTTCACTGTTAATTTGTCCCATTTAATATATTGTAAATTTGATTAGCCAACATTATGATAGTAGCTGATACCACTAATGATCTTAAATAAAGTGGTAGCACACTGTAGACCCCACAGGATAAAGTGATATCTGGTCTGGAAGTTCCATATTCCTTCCAGAGCTCTAGATCTGGTGAAATCTTCATTCATTACACCAATTTGGTCGTAACAATATTGATGGGCACTCCACTGTCAATTATTGCCCATACTCTTACTCAGTTGACTATAATCTCCACTTATTTACATATATAGTATTGTAATAAATGCTTACTGAATGAAAAATTGCTTTACTTGCCAAATTGAGAGTATTAATTACTTACACAGTTAAATAAGGGAAAGATTCCTTGATTGCACTGATAGGGAGATATACATTTGATCATTGATTCTCATCTTAAGCGATTTTTTATGCTTTTGTCAGATCTAATCAAGTCTGATAGCTGATAGAAGTACAGCTGAGCAACATCTACTATGATTTTGGATACACCCCATTCACTTTTGCTCAGGTAATGGCGTTTAGATCCAAATTAACCATCTGGTAGAGTGTTTTAAATGTTTCTTTATCTACAAAGATGTTTATTCGGGGTAGGAGGACCATGAGACCAACACTACCAACAAGAAAATAAATAAAATAGTAAAATAAAGAGAAAATCTTCATAGGAGCCCTGAGTCCCCAGAACAGTAGCTTGACCAAATCCATCCCTAGCAACAGGTGGTAAGGAATATATGACAAGGGGCAAGACTGGATGGTCTTGGGGTGTTATCCTAATTTTGCATACATGGGATTAAGCATTAACTTCCAGGAACCATTTATTATCCATGACAGGATCTGGAGGTGCCATTTATAAGGCATAGATTCAAAGAACTGATAATGGAAGTGTGAGTTAGATGACTATGGAGGCGCTCCAAAGTTTCAGCCTTGGTGATGGAAGCCTTGTTAATAGCTTCAAGAATGATGGATGGATGGACTACAATGCTGTGGCTGCTATTAGGGCTCTGAGCATTGGGGGAATTGGAAATAGCACCCTCATGGTAAAAGGATCACAGGTAGGTTAAAATGTACTAGGTGCAGGAAGCTAGAAAAGACGGGAAACTTCCCTCCAGATTACCCTGGACGTGGGCACCCCTCTATCCTATGGATGAGAGTACTATGGCCACCACAAAATAAACAAAGGTAATCATTGGCGTTGAATCTACCCAGAGTCCAATATGACCTTGTAAGGCATTTCCATATGTAAGCTCTTGTTTTAGGGTGGAGTAAGGGGTAATGAGTATACTCCCACATCTTCTTCCGCTTTGTATGAGGTAAGGGATATCTAATGAATATAAAAATCATTTCTTGGTGGAGTGACCTTATTGGGAAGAAGGTTGCTTGACTCACAGGCACATCATTGAAATGTTGGAGGTAAGATGGGGTAGCCCCCTGCATAGTGGGTAGCAGTCAATGCACTGGAAGCTCCATCTAGAGTGCTAATAACCCAGAAAATATCTTTAAAGTGTGGTTTGATGTGAGGGGGCCTACTTCATCAGGACGAGAGGTCAAGTAATGTATCAAAGTATTGGACGCAGTAGGTTTTGCCAACCTTAAGGCTCATACAAAGTTGCATCTTGCTGCTTCCCAATGGAGGCTATTTAAAATAGGGCACGATACTTGAACAATACATTTATTTAATAATATGGGTGGTATTTTGATTGTATACAATGAGGCCCATGTCACCTGAGGAACATGGTCCAAATAGCTTTTCAATCCTAATAGGTGCCCGTTGGCCATCCCAAAACTATGCTTTCAATGTAGTCCTTAGTGAGTTAGAAAGGCATTAGTTTTAGTATGGCATATGCAGTGAACCATATCTTTGAGAAAGATAAAGGGGATTTGCTAATAATATCTTCCCCACAAGCTCAGTTATATGTCCATGGAGACTAGCTGCATGGCTTGAGATACTCAAAATGAGTTTACTCTCCATAACTATAGATGCTTATCCTCCAGAGTCCAGCCATACTTATAAGTGGCGAAAAGGTTGATTGGAGGGGGTTGCCTGTAATGGGACAATTGTTTTATTAACTGAAGGGCGGCAAGATCCTCATTAAGCCACTAAAGATGGTGCTTGCCAAGGAGTATAGCCTCTTTCTTGTGGCAATTGGTCTTAGTGTTGCTTACTTATTTTTTAACCAATAACTGCTCAAGGGAGCGAGTGTCTGATGGATTGAAGACACCCACCACACAATCATCTGCAAATGCCAATATTTTAAGAGGGTTCTGACCTTGAGAGGTAATGTTTTCAAATTCTGATCTAAGATACGCAAGACTGAGTTCAGTCCAAAGTCATATAGCAAAGGTCTAAGAGGGTCACCGGGTTTTAAACCGCGTTGTGGGATGATGAGGTCAGTAACAAACCCTGGGCCCTAGATAGCCATTG
Organism: Massospora cicadina; assembly: GCA_022478985.1. Lineage (NCBI taxonomy): Eukaryota > Fungi > Entomophthoromycota > Entomophthoromycetes > Entomophthorales > Entomophthoraceae > Massospora > Massospora cicadina. Next base: position 28,245 of record JAKSZP010006632.1, on the reverse strand, counting down.
TATCAAACTCTTTTGAAAGCATTGCCCAGTCAATAAAGTGAGAAGGAAGGTGGAAAGTTTAAGGGATGCCCTAAGATATTATAATGCACATGACCATACGCCTTTTGTTGATTCAAGAAGATTAGGGCACCATCTGACCTGGAGTAAATTATATTGGCAATATTATGGATATTGTCACATATACTGCAATTGGGAACAAACCCATACTGATTGCATGATAAAACTGTTTGAGAAATCTTACCAATTCTCTTAGACAGTATCTTGGTCATTATTTTAGCATCTTCATTGGTGAGTGAGATTGGGCGCCAGTTACCCAGATCTTTACTAACCGCTTATTAAACTATGTGACCACAAAGGCTTCTGCCCCACCAGGCAGTAGGCGTGTTTCTAGAAGGTATTTATTGATATAGTCTTTGAGTAAAGGCTCAATTAAATTAAGGTATGTCCAATAGAACTCCTAAGGAATATCTGGGCCAAGGTTTTTGCAGTGAGGTGCCCTGCGCACAGCATCCCATAGTTCTTCATTAGAAACAACACTGACAAGACTAGTTAAGGTAAGAGGAGAGTATGTTTTATTTTAGTAAAAGATGTTGTATGTCATCTGGGTTACAGTCATTAGCTTGATACAAGGTGGTGTAAAATTAGTGAACTTTTTCAGGTACTTCATTGGGGGAGGAAACATTTGCGCCTGTGCTATATTGAACTGGGTGTCAGGAGTAACTTGTTTACATGCAGTAAAGCGGCGCATAAAGTACCTTGTTGATTTATCCTCTTTAGTGATCTGAGAGGCATCAGCCAAGATGCTTAAACAGTTTTGGTTTGCAATATTTAACTCTTTCAAAAAGATAGTTGTAGCAACCCATTCATGAGTCCAAGCTGGGCTGTAACCCCTGAGTGGGGCGTTTCTTTCCAGATGACATGTGAGAGTTGGAGGCGTTTAGCTGCTGCTGTAGATGCGTGATGTCACCATATGTATATCCACTTTGAAGCAGCAATGATGTTTTTTTTCATCAGACCCCATGTTACCAAGGAATCTTTGCGAAATGGATACACCATATGGAGACAAATGCTTGTTGCCTCATCCACTATGCAAACTCCTCGCTGGATACTTTATTTATACTTACTTTACTTCAGCGTGGCTTATTGATTGGTGGATCAGGTTGGACAGGGTTTTTGTTACATTTATGGGGTCTGAAAATCGCACCACAGTAGTATAAAACCTGAATACTCTTAGGGTATAATGTAAAATGGAAGAATGTTGTCAATGTGGGTCATAGATAACAATCTTCCCTGTTGTATATGTGGCCGTGTCATGTGCTTTACCCCAGAAGAATCACTGGAGAGAAAAAACTCCTCTGTGTGACTTGAGTACTAATAATTCAATATGGCTGGGTCTGCTTTGAGAGGTGAGTGGCCTACGGTCAGTTGCAGCATTAGGCCCAAAGTTAAAATCATTCAGCACAAAGTTGGTATCTAGGAGCTTTAGTTAGAATACTCTTGAGAGAAAGTAGTTGCTTTTAGCTGAGTTATTAGTGCTATATTGTTAAGGAGTGTGAACTCCTCATTATTCCATAATAATGTTATTGCTAATGCGCGCTCATTTATAATTTGTAAGTTCTAACTATTTTAAGCCCTTTGGTAGGGCGAATAATGAACCCATAGTACTGAGACCAAGTGGAGTCCATAGGAAAAAGAGCTTTTGACCACTAATCTTCCTCTCGTCAAACAGTGTGTTTCTTAAATTTCCAAGATGTCAGTAAAAGGATTGCATAAGAATTTCAGCTTTTTGGGCCTAGGTTGCGGAAGCCCTAAAACCTGCAACGTTGAGCGTCCCTATCTTAATTTGGATGTCTAGGCCACTTTATGGGCGGTGAGCTGGGTCATTAGACCCAGCCGCGCCCATAGGACCATCTTGGCTTTGGGTGTGATGACTATTACCTATATTTAATCCTTTATGTGAATGTGAATTCAGGACTTTGGATTAGAGAAGAGGTTTTGAGCCAAATTCAGTAGAATCTTTTGAACAATCTGATTTTTTGGAAGGTTTACTATAAGGACAATCTCATCATTTTTGTCATTTTATAAATAATGTGTAATGTGACAGGTGGATCCAGATCTAATGCTACTGAGTATTGCTCAGGGAAATCTACATCCTGGGCACTCACTGGCAATGCTGGTTTTTGGTAGGAGGGAAAGCTGCCAGTGACATCATGACTTGAGAGTTTGTTGGAGGTTTAATTCTTGTGCTGCCTTCTTGGCAGCTCTTTTTCAACGCTTTAATGTGCTTTCGCTGTTTAGTGGACACTGGGGCCACAATTAGATATTCACTTGACTCACCCCATGCAAAAGAGTGATCAGCATCAGTTAGTATCTAAACAGAACTTTGGTCATCCATTATATTTTCTCCTCTGGATCATCATTCTTCTTCCCTTGGAAAAGGCAATCATGTGCCTTGTGGCACAAGTTTTTGCACTCAGTGCAGATGGGGGCTGCCTTTTCAAGGAGGACAGAAAATGGTTCAGATTGATTAGCATCAGGGAGTCTAAAAAAGCAACTCAGTGAATCTAAGACAATTCATCCCAGATCTGTTCATGGGGTACAATAACAGCAATAGCTTTGCCACTGCTGAGCTTTGTCATTCTATAAAAGCTTTGTAACTCAAACTTCTTGATAACCCATATGGTTTTAGGCCCTCTTTCAGGTTTTGTTCAATAAAGTCACGATAATGGTACTGTGAAGTTTGTCAAAGTAAAAAAATAGTGGAATCTATACTTCAGCGAGTGCAATCCACATATATAATGTGTGACACTCCACAAATTTTACCTTTGCAGCTTTGTCAGCTGCCTTTGTGGTGGGAAATTTTAACTTGACCAATCTAGATAGATAAAAGCTTCCTTTGAGGAAAGTAGCAGCAGGTAATAATTTCTCCTGCTGCTATGATACCTTCTCAACAAAGATAGGGTCAATTACCCTGCAATAAACGCAGGTGGCATGGAGCACCAGTGTTATCATAATACTGTGGGAAAAATGGAGGTATAACATTTGAATCTTATAAAATTGAAGGAACAAGTTTGTAGGGGTGGGCCTCCAGCATTATTTGCTAAGTGCCCTGTAAGCAGCGGGGGTTCCTGGAATGTACGCTTGTTATCAAGGGGATTAGCACGGCCATCAGGTGGGCCCCTGTCAGAATTTTAACCAGATGGAATCCCCCAATTATTAATCGTTATTTGGGATGAAATGGCCAATTTTAGTGGAATGCTTATTGACTTAATTTCGTGTTATTTGATATTACTGCTGGTTAGTTGCTCCCCAATTAGGGTTGAGCTGAAATTAGTATTCTTCCAAGTTTGGAAGTAAGTTCAAATGGGGCCAATTGATGGCCCCAGATTAGTATAAAGATCACTGGCAACTAATAGCCTAGGATGATCCTAAAGGTATCAGTCAGCAGAATCAGTGTTTGATGCCAACTGCCATTTGTGGACTGTTGTGGGAATTTCCAGTGGAAAGCTGATGTATTTACTTTATTCATCCATTTAGAAATTTTCTGCCTGTACTATAATCTGATGTCAGTGGATCTGACAATTATGAGTTTGATGCGGCCAAGGTTGTTTCTGGCACCTCATTTATTATAATCAATTATCACCTGAATAAGGTGATTCCTAATCAATTGACTGAGATAAGACAAGAAGAGATGTTATTGAGATACCAAGATATTCTAAGTCAAAACGAGTGACCAAAGTTTTTTTAGCGCATAATTATCAACTCAAAGGTTAAATCCAAATTTGACGTTTAGTTAGATTAATCTCTTCATACAGATCACCAGTGACTTAAGTCTGAGGATGAGATGAAACTAATTCAGACATCAGGAAGGATGAGGCGAGAGGGTCAATGCTAGGGAAGAGAATAGTGCAGTGGAAAAATAAGAAGATTTTTTAGCTGGAAGAACCAGCAGAAGAGCCAATAGGTCAGCAAAGGGCGCAGTAGCCCTGTTGTAGATAATATAAATACCTGGCGCTTCCCTCTAAATATATATATCTCCCTTTGACTAATCTACCCTTTGTTATAAGTTTATATTTATTTTGATAGTTGGAGTTTAGGCTAGTGGATCCCTGAATGGCGCAGGTGACATGCCAAGGGGTTAGCCAGTTGTAAAAATTTACTTTGGTGGTTGTTATCAGCAAGCAACCTAATAACCTTTTTACTGCACAGGTTTGGTTTCCTCATGCACTTCATTGCATTGTATAGAATAAATTATCAATTAATAATAGTATGAAGACTATTATTCATAGTTGAGTATGAATTATATATTGGCCCAACGCTCAGCCAGTATTCCCAATTAAATACTTGTGAAGTCATATTGTAAGGATTCACTCCCTATGCTCTTGTCCACCCGATCTTTGCTGAGATACCCTAGTGACAATCTCTTTAGCCCAACACACAGTTGGCAGCTGTCCCTGATTGTGGCTCCTTCTTCTCTAGATCCCCACTCAGATCTTTACTCTTCTCTCTGAGAGTCTTCCAACAATTGCTTTTTTCAATAATATCCTTGAGAAAAACAACACAATAGAAGCTGATAGATTATTTTTTATTTGAGGTGGGCCGACCTGGGGATGATACCACACCAATTAAGGGAAAATGAATGAATGGGAAAGGAGGATAAAATCTGGAAAACCTCCATATGCGGCATATGATAGGCCAGGAACTCCATGGACCGCCTTTGCTATTTGCTATCTCAGTTTGGGGCATTGGTGCGCAACTCCAACACAGTCATGATTGTCCCCTACCCAAAGTTCCTGTACCAGAATCAAACTTGGGGAGGCAGCGGTAGAGGTCCCTACTCTACCACTTGGGTATCCTCCCCAGAAGCTGATAGATTAACTATACACCAAATTGATAATGTAAATCCTATTTGATTGTATTACCCTCTGTTTTTTCCTGTGTTTTTTTTATAGTAAATCCTAGGGAATATATATAGTGGGGAATTTGGCTGTCTAGCCCTTGGTAGACACCTCTTCGATGAAATGGCTGCCATTGCTGTTGAACACCCTTCCTCATCTTGGCAGTGATGGTCTTCCCCATCCTGGATAGGGTTCCATCATTGGACATCCTTGAGACCTCAAATGGAAAAGTCAGAAAACTTGTCCCTAATGTTTTCCTTCCTATCCAAGCAAACCAACTATATTTAGCTAGTGACCTGCTTAGGTAATGGGACTTATTACCCATTAAGGCAGGTCACTCACCAACTGATCAATTCACTAGTTGCAGGTGGCATCACTTGCCTCGCAACTTGCTATACATTCCCAATCAGTTGGTGATGAAACCCAACTGATCCCAATCTTTACTCCTGATAGTTAATCATTATCAGATGCTCCTATTTTGTCAGCAACTCCACCCAGTGAGATCTTAAACATTTGTCTGGATCAATCCCTGATGGATATAACCAAGCAAATATCCCAAAAATCCCCTGAACGTAGTTACTCCAAAACTCAGGCCAACCAATTTCTGATTCACTTTACTTTAGGGATTTTTCTTCCTAGTGATACCAGATAATCTAGCAGGCTGGGAATATAGGCAAAAATCCCAACATAGCATATTGACGCAAACCCATCCATTAAAAAATTAAGGTTTAACCCATGTAATCAGGTTATATTTCAGTTTTAGGAAATTAATTGAATTACTTTGAATTCAGCTAGTAAGCCTTTTAATTATGTTTGTGATTATTTTACATGATTCCAAGGCCATTGTAACAATTGATGAACATTACATGAATCTCATAAGGTGGGGATTATGAGATTCATGTGTGTTGATAGTTGCATTTATGGGTTGGGACCATCTAGTACTAAAAAAAAAGATAGTTGCATTTATGTTATTCTGATTAGAATTTTCTTATTTGGGTCAATAATGGAATAAAATTTAAAACAAATAATTCATTTGATTGGTTGGTTGTCATTCTGAGGTTCCCCTCTGATTCTCCATCAAGTTGCCTAGATGCCATCAATTCTGGAGGCTTTTGCGCCCCTCATTACCTCCAATTTATTAAGCCTTTTTGGTAGTATTTCAATCTGAGGTCAGCCCCAATGGACCTCAGTATTGAAATTCTATTCCAACTTTGAGTCTACCCAAATAAAGGCTACTATTCACTTGATCCATTTTATTTAATTTTGTTTATTTAAAATAAGGATTGGGGGTGCAGATGGCAGTGCAATGAGGAGGAGAGGAAGGGGGTGGATGCGCCAGGATCCTCTTGAGAGTAGCCTTGCCCTGGTGAGAGGGAAGGAGCCAGATTGGCCTGAGGTGTCAGAGGCTGTTTGGTCGCACCTCGGCTGGGTAACCCCAAGGTGACAGAGGCCATAGGGATGCACCTCAGCCTGGGGGCCCAAGGTGACAGAGGCTGGTGCACCGCACCTTGGCTTGGTATGCCCAGCAAGGCCATCCATTCAGACAGGACCATTTGGAGTTGGTACAGCCATATATGGGGGTGGATGTTAGAGCCAGTGGCGGGCTGGCCTTAGGAGCCCAGTTCATTACAGCCATATTCACATGGCTAATCATCAGAGGCCCAACGATCTTAATATCTCTATCAGCTGTTCATTCTTAAATCTAGCAAGTTGGACCACTATACCAAGACTATTGGAAGAGCTCCCAATTAAAGTTAATACTAATTTAACTTATGCTATGAAACTATTATTAGTAAATCAAGAAGATTAGCTGACCTTCCAGGTGGGACGCAATGATGGACAAACCACTTGGTAATCAATAATGATCCATTAATCACCCTTGCCAATTCCCATTGAAGCAATATTTCCCCTTTACTTTCCAAAATACTATAAAAAGTACTGTCTTGTTTTATTGCAAAGTACTTTTTTTATGGAATATATTAATTACCTTAATTTTTATCCAAGTTCTTATCTTACTTCAAAGAACAAAGTCTCATCCGTTTCTGCATCTTATGAAGCCCCTGTCCTCTCAGCTGACTGTGATAGAGGAAGCCTCTTACAATCAGTTACTATGCTGAGCTCCCCAGTGCTAGCACCTGAAAGTGCTCAGAAAGAACCCCAACCCGTGGATTTTAATATAAATGATGACAAAATAAATACAAAATAAGAATCTTTGGATATAGTTTTATTGAGCAAAATTAAAAACAGTAACTAAAAACCTACTGTAGGGTGAGAGCTGGATTTAAGCTAGGTGGGGAGGGAAGGGCAGCTAAGCTTTCTAAAGTAGTGGGGAACAATTTCCCATTTTTAAATTTATCAATTATTAGTTTTGAATCCCCAATTTACCCTTAATAGTATTATCCAATAGTTTTAAACCATTCTCAGGCTATTTTCACAAATTCCAAGTGTTCAAATTCACTTCCTTGAGTTCAGAATGAAGCATTAAGTTTGGTCCCCATTTTTGCCCCTTTCTTTTCAACTTTTTGCTTAACTTTAGCTTACTAGGTAAGCTATCCCCACTCAGTTTGACTTTGGGTTGAGCCCCTTGTTGGGGGTAGATCTTGAGAACCATGGTGGAGAGCTTATTGTGATTTATAAAATCTACACAAAGCTGTTCAATTTTAAATAAAAATATGCAGATTTTGACACTTAAATGGGCTTGGGCTGAGGGGTGGATGGGGAAAAGGTATGGGGCAAACAGGGAGGGGCAGCCGCCACTCATTCCTCATCCAGGGTATGCCCTAGGTCAGAGATTTGGTAAGGGGCAGGGCTTTTGGGTTTATACCCTTCTTGGTCCTAAAGGGGTGCATAACCCTTTTCAGCCTGATAGCTGGAGCCAAGGGCCTTATAGAGTGGATTAGGTGTATCTTCATCTATGGATAGGTCAGGAATATTAAGTCACCTTTGAATATGTCATGGGAACAGGATTTATTGCAGTTCTAGATTGCTCCATAACTAGAATACTGGCTCTTTTCCTAAATAATGCCCAGTTTCCTTTTACTTAGACTGAACCAGATTTACTTACTATTTAGGTTTCTTGACTCAACATTGAGTGGCTAAATGTCCAGGTTTATCATATTTATGGCAGCGTTATGAGTTATAACCGCTCATTTTGGTTCTCCAAGATTGCTTCCTGTTACAACTTGCTTCTACAATTTCTAATTGTAGAAGCAATTTTTTATCTTATTATGACTATATTAGCAGGTACAGCTTTGAAGGTTTAGTAAGGTGCTTTAAATGTTGCTACTAGCATCTTGAGAAACTCCACCATCTGTGATGTGAAAGTTTGGTTTGCAAGCGCTAAACCATAGCGCGTTACAAATCTCTGTAGGGGTAAAGTGACGTTGGCATTGCTATATATGATTAAAATCTGGAAGAACTTTCACACCTGCCAGGATTTGTGCTTGATGGTAAAATTGGTCAGAGGAAGTGGCTAATGTTTCATCCTTTGTTATCAAATTCCCATAAACTCCTGTTTGTGGCTATCCATCTTCTCTGGGCTACCAAACTTGATCATGGTTGCTTCTTTAGTATCACTGCATGTCAAATTATCCCATTTAGATAGGCAACACCAGATCTTGTCAATCTGTGCCTAAGCGGTTCATCACTGTTACTGCCTTTTTCAATCACCATTCACACATCATCAATTAAAATAGGCAGGAAAAAGCATGAGCATTATTTAATGAAACATAGTTAATTTTGGCATATTCTCAAATTATTCTGCTGCTATTGTAGCAGAAGGTAACTGCCTGGTAACCCAACTAACAATGGGGGTATATTGGGAAGTCATCTCCAACTTTGCAGTGAAAGCTCCAGGCATATTTCTCTTGAACTGTACCTTCCCAGCTGAACTTCTATATTTCTCATTGCCATCTTCATCCGCCTCCATCTGGGCACAACACTTAGGATTTTTGAGTTCTTGTTAGCGCTTTATGATTTGTGCTATATACTCTTGAATCTGGTGGAAGTGTTCTCCATCCTCTTCTCTTCCAACCTAAAAAAACAGCAAATATATTTAATAACTTTAGTCTCCTTCTGCTTTAAAAAAAAAAAAAAAAAAAAAAAAAAAAAAAAAAAGAGGTGATTATCTATACAAATCAATGGTGATCTTTGTAACTTATACTACTTCTTCCTCAGCTTTAGTCACTTGTTCATCTAAGGTAGTTATTACAGGTTGTAAAGCCACATCCAGCATATTCCTATTCTCTGTTTTTAATTATGTCCACAGCTTTCAAAATTCATTTTTGTATGATATATCACTGATAATCTCTGATGTAACCTTTGGCCTAAAACTCAACTACCACTGGAGTGAGCACCAAATATAAATTTTTTAGGGTTGCTGCACAGGTTTTAGGTGTGCGTTGAATAGATTGTTGATATAAAAATATGTGGCTGACTTGGTATAAAGATTATTAACCTAGTTGGACTATTCACAACCAATTTGTGTATATCTCTAATGCTAGACAGGTGCTAATGCTCTCCCTTCTGATACTTGAAGGTACTTGAAAATATTTTAGACAAGGGAAAACATTCATTTAACTCTAGTCTCAATAGTTGGCAACATTTGGACAACAAGGGAATCAATGACTTTATTGAAGTGCTTGAGTATTTAAGAACTAGTTGGACAAGGGAGACTATCCCTTCAACTCTAACCCCAAGAGTTGGCAAAAAGATAAATAGATAGGAGAAAACTATCTCTTTCACTCTAATCATAAGATTTCAATATAAATTGTATAACTATCTAGATGTATTCCAAAGTGAACTGTAAGATAATATCAATTGACTGCTTTAGTAAATAAAATTTTAAGGGATTTATATATGGAATTCAGTGCCCAACTCTTCCATTGATACCCCAATAGGAACCCCATCCATTACCATTGAATCTAGCCCTTTGTGAATTGCACCTAAGATGAATGATGCATCTGCTCACCCATCTATTTAGTTGATATCCTGAGCTGACTAGATTACAATCCATCCTGGGTTAAATCTCTTAAGAGTGTGACCCAAACGCCTTCACTCAACCCCAGCTGATTATCCTTATTAAGCTAGCAACCAGCTTAGGTAATGGGATATTTTACCCATTAATAGGTCACATTGCCTTTAAAGCTAATAGCAAGTTGCTACCAACAAAAGCGTTAATGCTCAGCAACTGCCAATAACCCCTTATTGACTGATGAAAACTTTCGGATTATTTATGCAGGATAATTTAATTTTAATTGTTAAGCTAATAATCAAATCACTTGTAAATATTTTTGGGATCTTAGTGGGACATCAGTAACCTGGCAGAATCAAATCTCAGCAAATTAGCTAACATCCATAAGGATTTAAACCCAACAATAGTTACCATATTGATAACTCCCAGATCTGCTATAAGTTATCTTATAATAAATTATCCCCAGCGGATAAAGCGGATGATAGTTATAATCTATCAAGCTGGATGATGTGGGTATTCTAGAATCCCAACTTGATATCTTAAAGGTTTGGTATGCAAGGTACATAATTTAACCTATGTGATTGGGGAGCTACAGATGCTCTCCTGATATCCTTGAAGGGATAATGTCAACTGGTTTTGGGTAGGGAGAATCTGTAATTATTTCATCCATTAATTTGATCCCATCAGACTACCGCTGTTAGTTCAGATATTGGAATTTACCAGTTAAGGTGTGGTAAACTATATCAGCAAGGAGCAGGGGCAAAGTTTGAAATTGGGTGGTGTAGAATTAAGGATAAGGGTTTAACTATAGATCGGTGTAGGTGGCATGCTCTAGAATCAGCTCCCCTGACATCCTTTTCATCTTCCAGGCTGATAGCAAATTGGTTTGCAGCAAAGTCAATAGTGCTTAACTGGAGATTGAAATATTTAACGGTCAACAGTTAAGCAACCAAGTTGCCTGGCTACCTATTCAGATATGAGGGGTGAAGATGGGAACTTGGGACTTTTGGTCCAACTATATGACTGCTGTTGGATCTACGACGTAGGATCATTTATGTCTGTTGCACTATATCTTATCCTTAGAATACTCGATAATGCTAACTCACTTGCTACATTTCAGATTTATAATAGAAAGCTTTTATATTTTAAGATGCTTTAACTATTCAATTACCCTCATCGAAATTTATTTGTAAACCACTATAGTGAAGTGCAGGTATCTGGGTACTAGTAAATAGTTTTCCTATCGCTGGTTAACCCAACCTTAAGATGATACCTGAAGCCAGGTATCCCAATCTATTTTGTTCTACTATCCCGAGACTAAACCAATCATCATAATGCCGATGGGCGCTGTTTAAACCCTAGCCAGATGTATACAATCGTGTAAACTTCTTACCGATTAACCCTTACTTCTTTTAGTTAAAGTGTATCGGGATCCGATGGCATTAGCAGCGTTGACCTGGGCTTAAGGTGTCCAAACTTAATTTGCCTACTGACAAATTCAGTTTAAAGTAATTGGCCAGCTTAGGTATCTTAACCTTATCCGTCACCGTTTGATGGCATGCAGGCAAAGGGAAGCTGTCGAACCTGGTACGGTTCTACGCCAAAGTTTTGACCCCCCGCCTCAACTTTACAACCCCGCATCTCCGTTAGGCTCTCCGGGACAATAGGCAAAACCGATTTTAAGTGATACCGTCATCCTATTCGCCATCGCAAACCCTATACCTCACCTTGTGGACATTTAGACCCCGATGGGATCGTTTATGGGTTTATAAGGTCAACGTACCCACGTTTCATTTAGAAGCTCGGTTGGATAAGGTGAATCTAGGTGTTTTAACTAGGCTTGACCGCGCGCATAGTTATTAGTGTACGGGGTACCCAATCGGCTCCATCTGTTTGTAAGATGCTATCGCTATTTCCGCTCCATACAGGCTATTATTATCTGGTATATAAATTCGAACTTATCGACAATCAGGCCCGTATAGGTTAGCCTTCGGAAGCTTCAGCTGGGTTGAATTTGCGCTTTAGGGGTTAACGCGTAATTGATATGACCTTACCTGGATGGTGGTGCGGGGTTAAATTACGCAAGCGGGGTAAGGTTGGTTTAATATTCAATTTTAGCCCTTTAATTATTACGTTCGCTTAAGTTGAGATGCGGGTTATCGGCGACCCGACGGTAAGTTTTTATGAACTAGGGTATTAAGTTTGATTATCGAAAGTGGAAGGTACGTTTGGTTTTAAGCTTCCCTATTGACTTCAAAGCTAGCTGGTAGGATGTACTAAATTTAGTAAGTTGGTAGGATGATATCGGAGTTGGGTATAAAATCAATATCTCAATAGGGGGGCTAAAGTTTTCGATAGCTCACTTTCTTACATGACGGGGTCAGTTAAGGTTCACCGAGGTTTTATAAACGATGGGGTTTTTCGGCAAAGGTCATTTTAAGTTTTTTTGTGGGATTTAAATACCTAAACAAATTTCCGAGGAGGTAAAATACTTTATCTAGTATGATTTAAATGGACCGAGTTGAGCTTCATCTCATCACCCCATATCAAGTCGATTAGATTTTCTGCTCAGGTGAGTGATGCCCAACGAGACTAAACTATCGATGGAAAGATAGAGGTGGAATCTAGTACTAAAAAAATAGATAGGGGGGGAGTTGGGACCATCTAGTACTAAAAAAAAGATAGAGGTGGGGGAGTTGGGACCATCTAGTACTAAAAAAAAAAGATAGAGGTGGGGGAAACTTTTATTACAAAACTTTATAGAGGGGTTGAGGTTAGGGGGTTTAACTAACGCATCGGTTGATAAGCTTAATAGCTATAAGGATCTTCCTAACCTTCTTTACGTTATTACCGAGCCGGAGCTGGTTGGCCAAATCGACCTTACGTTTTGTAAGTTTCGAGCGGCGGGCTGGGGTGGGCCAGAAGGTGGCGGTGAGTTGGAAGGACCAGGCAAACACCACAACCACCTTGATCAGATCGAGTAAAACGAAGGATACGAGAGAGATCAGGAGCACGGCGAAGGCGTGAGAAGGCTGGATGCCCGGTATGGTTGAGCCGAGGCCGGTGATGGCGGTGAGGGTGGCAAAGGTTTGGATAGCCAGGATGGCGGCGAGAAAAGGCCAGGAGGGGAGCCCGCCCCAGAAAAATCCCGTCACGCGGGTCGAGAAGATCAGGAAGTTAGGGGCCGACGAGATGTGGAGGTACATCAAGGTGTTTAATTTGGAGGCGCTTGGGTCGATGAGGTTATCGAGCTTGTAGCCTTCGATGTGGTTGAGGGCGATGAAGAAGTGGGCAAACGAGATCAGGGCCAGAATTGTCCCCAACAGCGTCGAAAGGAAGATCAGCTGCCCGACGCGCCACTTTTCGGGGCGCCGGCTAACCGGAGCATCATCGAAAGCGATTGCGATAGTGGCCACGTCGTTGAGCACCGCGATAAGGATTAGCAAACCCTCGTTCATCTGCCACCGCTTGGCCAGGATAAGGATGAAGAAGAAGATCAATATATGGACGGTCGAGGCGGTACGGTAGAGCGCGTACGACTGCAAGCGCTGGAAGATGGCACGGGAAATGGTGATGCCATCTAGGATCGTTGACAGGCCTGGGGCTAGCAGCACGATGTCGCTGGCGGAACGGGCGGCGTCGGTGCAGCCGTGAACCGCGATGCCGACGTTGGCCCGCTTGAGGGCGGGAGCATCGTTGACCCCACCGCCCGTCATGCCCACAACCAGCCCGCGCTTCTGGAGGAGTTCAACGATACGGCACTTGTGCTCGGAATTGGCTTGGGCGAATCCATCCGCACGCATACACCGCAGCGCAAAGGTCTCCTCATCCACACCTCTCCCGATAAGCTTGTCGGCGTCGAGGATGGCACGCTGCATACCAAGGCGGTAAGCAACCTCCTTGGCAACGATCAGTTGGTCACCGGTAATCTTGACCTGGATCCCGAATTCGTGGCACCGGGCGACCGTGTCGGGTGAGTCGGGGCGAAGTGGATCCCGAAGGGAGAGCAACCCAACCAGATGCCAAGCATCGGGCAACCCGGGGTAGGTGCGAGCGACGCCGAGGGCACGAAGGCCGCGGCGTGCGAAATTGCTGACGGCATGGCTGGCGTCAACATTGCCCCCCACGAGGTCTATTATAGTGGTAGGTGCGCCCTTTGACACTTGGAAGATCTCGTTGGTCTCGAGGTCCATTACCGTAGCCTGAGAGCGCTTAGATGTGGGGTCGAAGGGCCCAAACGAGGTGATCTTGTAGCCCGGTACTTCATGGCGGGTAAGGCCTCTGAGGCAGGGTACCTCGGCGGTGGCGGCAGAGCGCACCGCCTTCTCTATGGGATCGTTGGCTCCGGGCTCGGAAGCGAGGAAGGAGTAGAGTAGAATGTCTTCCTTGCTAAACCCGTCCATGAGCCAGGGCTCGTCGAAAGATGGCTGGTTTAACGTCAGGGTGCCGGTCTTATCCGAACACAGCACGGAAACGGAGGCCATCGCTTCGATCGCCGTAAGGCGTCTGACGATCACCTGCTTGGCAGCGAGCTGTTTAGCGCCAACCGCCAAAGTAACCGAGAGGACAGTGGGCAGGCTTAATGGAACGGCCGCCACCGTAAGCACCGCCACCTTCCTAAAGTTGTTGAGGACCGCTGTAAAGCCCAACTCCTTCTCCCAAAAGAGTTGGAAGTTTAGTAAAACCAACGCCAGGCCAATCGTGGCAAGTACGAGGAAGTTGCCAACCTGGCTTATGAATAGTTGGAAGGGGCCCTTCTCCTCGGTGGCGCTGATGAGGTTGGCGGCTCGCCCGATGAAGGTCTCGCTACCGGTCTTTATAACGATCGCCATCATCTGGCCCCGCTTCACCACCGACGACGCGTAGGCGATCTGCCCAGTGAACTTGTCCACGGAAACGGTTCGCCCGTCACCGCGGACTGGTCGATCTGTAGCGAAGTAGGGTCACCTCGCCACTGGCGGATAATCCCAAAAGGCGGCAATCCGCGGGCACCGTATCACCCAGGCGCAGTACGATAACGTCGCCCGGCACCAGTTGTGCGGACTCGACTTCGACCAGCCCCCCATCCCGCCGTACCCTACTCTTTAGGGGGAACGTAGATTGGAGAGCCACGAGAGCGGATCCCGCCCGCGACTCCACCACGTGACCCAACGCGGCGTTCGAAACGAGCAACGTGGTGAGGGTGGTAACGTTCAACCAACGCCTAGCGATAGCGGAGAGGAAGATGGCGACGAGGACGATCACCGCGGTGGAGTCGGTGAAGCAGGCGAAAAACTTGAACCACCGGGTCGGTTGTGGGACGCTAACCTCGTTACGGCCGAACCGTTGTAGGCGAATGAGCTGCTCATCCTGGGTGAGGCCAACCTTAACATCGGTGCTTAGGTGGGTTTCAAGTTCGATCTCATTACCCCCCGTTACATCCAACCAGCCCTTAAAATTAACCTCCCAGCCCTCCCCAACCTTAAACCCAACCCGGTTCGGCATCAGTTGAAGGGGCGCCATATTTAGTGCGCCTAACCCAAAACCTACCAACCGTATAACCCTTACCTCCACCCAATTTAAATCAAACCAAACCAAAATTTTTAGAAATGGCTGATAAGCTGATCGCTTAAATTTTAAAAGGGTTGGTGGCCAATAGGCCAAGTGGAAATTTATCGAATTTGAAGTTTGGTTGGAAAATATGTTCGACCTTTCGAATTCGGTACCCGTTCAATTTATGCGCGGTTACCCTTTTTAAAATTAAATGGAACCATCGAATATTTTTTAAAAGTTTTTAACCACTTTTTAACCGACTTTGAGAAAGAAGGTTATCAGTTCGACCTGTATGTATATTTTTTCTTTTTCTTTTTTTCTATGTTTGTTCGCGCATAACTCTGAAAATATTGGACCAAATTGGAAGATCATCTTCAAAAATCGAGGATGCTCCAACTTAGGTCCCATTTTACTTTTGTAAGTATTGGTCAAGTATATGCCCATTAATTTAGTAAAAAAATGGGCTCAGAAGCGATGGATACTTGTGGGACTAATACAACTCCTGATAAACTTTTTTCCGGCATCGGTGAAGCGATAGCTTCGAAGCACTTTTGATATGTCCGATGGCTGAGGGTATGTTCAAAATTCAGTCATATGAGCTCATAGCGGGAAGAGCTTAAATCATTATAGATGGCTATCGTCTTTATATAATTTGACCAATAAACTCATTTAATTTGATAAAATGAATTATTTTAGATAGCGATCAATAAATTTACATAGATTGACTAATAAAAGCAACCAAATCTAATAAAATGAATTACTGTAGATGGTGATCAGTAAATTTGGCATACGTTGACCAATAAAATCATCTAAATTTAATAAAATGAATTATTAGTATATTTGCTTATAAGATACTATATATAAGGGACCATCTAGTACTAAAAAAAGATACTATATATAATAGATATACAATAAGTTTTAATTTTATAGAGAAACTAGTAGAATACCCATGCTTTGCAACGGAGTTTCATGTTGTACATAATGATAATGTTAGTTTAATTATAAAGTTCAATTAAAGTAGGTTTCTTATAAATAAATAGCTGTTGCCCACAACTTTGTTTGCGTGGTTTTCAAATTAATATGATAATATATTAGTATGAGTACCTGACATGCATTACAATGCCACTCAAAGATAGAAAGTGTTTGTGTTTTAATTCTGTTTATTGAAGCGCTTTTGGATACACAATATTTTTTGTTTTTCCATCTGGTGCATACATGAATAAATCAGAAGGTTTCCTACGCGTGAGCAGGCCACATACAGCTATCCATGTGAGAAGCATGGATTTTTCAAATTTAGTCCACACACTTGTAGCGATTGTCCCTGTGCTTTGTTGATGGTCATTGCAAATGCGAGTCGCAATGGAAACTGCAAACGTCTGAATTCAAACGGCATATCTGTTGGAATCATTGGGATGCGTGGCAACAGTACATCTTCTCCTTTAAATTTTCCATTTAAGATTGTAGCTTCAATGATGTTTTTCATCATCTTTTTCACTGAAAGCCTGGTACTGTTGCAAAGCTGTGGTGGATTGATGTTTTGGAGAAGAATGATAGGCACGCCAATTTTCAATATTAAACCATGTGGCGGCATACCTGGCAAATCAAGTGAATTCAAGAATTCAGTTGGATAATTGACCTTCCTCTTGATTCATTACAGTATTTTTTAGCACTAGGTGGTCCCAACCTAAAGGGGGATACACCGATCTTGATTCATTACAGTATCAATGGACTTATATGTTGTCACTTCACCTGGTATTTCATTTTGAATGCTGAAATTGATGGCATTGACATCATTGTTTTTGGCTGCTAGTATAGCATGTGAACTTAGCCACTGATGATTTTAGTAGTTCTGTGCAATATTTGAGAAAACTTTGTGAATCAATTTGTCTGTGGTTGCTGTGATTTTACAGAAGTTTGTTGGCAATGTGATACATTGTGTGGATTCATTGATTGTCATTTTCCCATTCCCAATATCCAACAATTGTTTTGCAAAATGTTCAGCGGATGCATCATGTTGTAGATGTACACGCATATTGGTTTTCAAAGTTAATTTCTGTACGTGTCGCCATAAAACTGATGATTTGAGACATGCGTTAAGTTCATCAGCAGGTGTTGAATGTGGTATAACCGGTAGAATCTATTAAAAATCACCAGACAATAAAATGAGTGCGCCACCAAAGAGCTGTTCATTTCCTCTCAAATCTTTTAGTGTATGATAAGTATCTGAAATAGAGCTTGTAAGGTTTGATTACAGACAGACAGACAGAATTGACAGTGAGTTTAAAAAAAGTGTATAAAAAATGACCACTAACCACTTAACAAAACCATTTAAAATATCAAATTGGCTGAATATCAAACTGCTCAGCTGTAAGATATAGCAAATACCATTGAAGTATATATAGGATTTTCACTTGTTACATATAAAACTTTTTATTTTACTATTAAAATAATACTTTTTAAAATTCATAAACCTTCTCAGGCATGCACACAACAACTCAACAAAGTTTTATCACAATTGGATGAATGGTATAGGAATCCATTTGGGACAGACATACAGACATACAGACATTCATTTATATATATATAGATAATAAGGGGGAAAAACAATATATAGAGATAGTAATATTTAATAAAAGTAGGAAAAAGAGCCACTTTTAAAAATGCACTAATTTTTTGAGGGGAAAAGAGCTGGGGGCAAAGTTTTTTTGGGAAAGAATGAACCTTCTCAAAAAAAATTTAGGAAAAAAAGAACCTCCTTTAAAAAAAGCTCTAAAAAGTATGAAATAATTGAGAAATTAAGCTTAATCAATAAAACCCTTTTTGAAGTTGGCGCCATATTTTAACTGACTTATAATAGATATTTATAATTTTTGTACTCAGTACTATATATTCTAAGTTGAATATAGTTTACACTTGGACCCAATTCAGATATAAGATATAATTTGTATTTATGAGCAAAATTCTATAATTCAGTTTAAAATATGGCACCGATTTCAAAAAGGGTTTTATTGAATAGGCTTAATTTCTCAATTATTTCATACTTTTTAGAGCTTTTTATAAAAGGAGATCCTTTTTTCCAATTTTTTTAAAAAGTTTTTAAACACTTTTCTTGAACTCGCTGTTATGTCTGTCGGTAATCAAATCTTACAAGCTCCATCTCAGACACTTATTGTCAATAAAAATTATGAACCTTTGCACAGATGTTGGTCTTGGATAAAAATACAAATTACATCGAAAAAATTTAACTTTCATGTTCAAAATAAAAAGTTTTACATGTATTAAGTTAAAAATTTATATGTCTTCGATGGTAGTCGGTATATATAGTTACGGCTGAGCAGTTAGAATTCGGTTGATTTAAAAATTTTCAAGTTTACCTTCCAGGCTAGCTAAAGCTTTGAAATTTGGCACATTTAAGTATCTCCCATGATAATACAATATTCCATTAAAAAATTATGAAAGGTGTGACTTTTTCGATTAAAAACGAAAAAGCTACCTGTTAAAGTTTAAATGGATCTATCGAATATTTTTAAAAGGGGTTTTTTAAAGATTCAGCCACCCGCCTCATTCTAACACCATCTAATGTTATCCTCCCAACCTTAGCTATAACGATGAGGATGAGATGGATAGCTCAATGCTACGATTTCGATCCATTAAAATCCCTCCAATTTAAATTTTTATTAACCTAAATTATACCACTTTAATTTAATCCTAACCCTATTCTTTTTTTTTTAGTACTAGATGGTCCCTCCTAACCCTATTCTTCATCACTCAATTCAACTAGTGATAATGGGATGGTTTAATCATTTAATCAACCTATTATGAATTACCTTATTAAGTCTATACACTCATACTTTTTGTAACTTTGATTGATCATCTATGGTTTGCTCTATACCCATTGTTGAGTTAGGTACCAAAGTTGTACGTTTTGTATACCCTTACTTATCGGCTGCCCATCCCTATAGTGTCTGCCTGTTGGACAAATTTATCATAAATCACTTCATTATAAATAGGTAGGCCTAAGTTCAATACCAAATACCAAAGGTAACCTGCAAATGCCACGTTTTTGGGGATAAGCGGCCAACCCTACTTTAAGCTTATAGGTCGGTAAAACCTGATAAATCTTTCGCCACCCCTTTGTATGCTACCAAAAGGTTGAATCTATCCGATAGTATAGATCTAGCCAGATATTAAAAATTTTGGGAAAAAAAGAACCTCCTTTAAAAAAAGCTCTAAAAAGTATGAAATAATCGAGAAATTAAGCCTACTCAATAAAACCCTTTTTGAAGTCGGCGCCATATTTTAAACTGAATTATAGAATTTTCCTCACAAATACAAATTATTTCTTATGTCTGGATTGTGTCCAAGTGTAAACTATAAGCAACTTAGAATATAGTACTGAGTATATAAATTATAAATACCTATTATAAGTCAGTTAAAATATGGTGCCGACTTCAAAAAGAGTTTTACTGAGTAGGCTTAATTTCTCAATTATTTTATACTTTTTAGAGCTTTTTAAAGGAGGTTCTTTTTTTCCCAAAAAAATTTTTTGAGAAGGTTCTTTTTCCCCCAAAAAACTTTGCCCCCAGCTCTTTTCCCCTCAAAAAATTAGTGCATTTTTAAAAGTGGCTCTTTTTCCTACTTTTATTAAATATTACTATCTCTATATATTGTTTTTACTCCTTACTATTTCTCTATAAAATTAAAACTTATTGTATATCTATTATATATAGTATCTTATAAACAAATATACTAATAATTCATTTTATTAAATTTAGCTGATTTTATTGGTCAATATATGCTGAATTTACTGATCGCCATCTACAGTAATTCATTTTATTAGATTTGGCTGCTTTTATTAGTCAATCTATGTAAATTTATTGATCGCTATCTAAAATAATTCATTTTATTAAATTTAGATGAGTTTATTGGTCAAATTATGCAAAAACGATAGCCATCTATGATGATTTAAGCTTATCCCGCTATGAGCTCATACTGACTGATTTTGAACATACCCCCAGCCATAGGACATATCAAAAGTGCTTCGAAGCTATCGCTTCACCGATGCTGGAAAAAGTTTATCCGGTGTTGTATTAGTCCCACAAGTATCCATCGCTTCTGAGCCCATTTTTTTACTAAATTAATGGGCATATACTTGACCAATACTTACAAAAGTAAAATGGGACCTAAGTTGGAGCATCCTCGATTTTTGGAGATCATCCAAATCGGTCCAGTATTTTCAGTTATGCGTGAACAAACATCCAAAAAAATACAGGTTGAATTGATAACCTTCTTTTTCAAAGTCGGTTAAAAATGGCTAGACCCCTTAACATTTAACAGTTTAAAATGATTAGTAGAATACTGTTTACCCTTAGAGCAAAGTAGAAGGTTGTCAACAAGCTTTGATATTAAAGCTTTTATATTTTAATAACATTTGCCATACTTACTATCTATATCATTTTATCATAGTTGGTAAAAGTATCATCAAGCCAGATAATAGTGCCTAGACCCCTTTTCAGCCTTTTTCAAGGAAAAACCAAATATCAAAAAATGGTGTGCCTGGAGCAGTAGGAATGTAAGTTAAAAATGGTCTTCAAGATAGCTTGACAGATCAGAACAGGTGGGGTGAGGCGATGGCATAGCACTTTAACTTCTTCAGTTTCAGTATTATGCACTATTCTGGGTTATAATACTGATTATTATATCTATGCAAAGAGTAAAATTGGGTATAAATTAGCTGGGGGAGATATACAACAATCTTCATTTGTTAAGCTTAATATTTATAGGGTAACTAGGTGTTTTGTGGGGATTGGGCACCTGAGTCCCCTTTATCCCAATGTTTGCTTCTTATCCAGTATGAGGGTCAAGCTGAAGCCTCTCGCTTTGATTGACTTTGGGATTGTTGCCCTTCCATTGTGTGAATTGTCCAGATGGCAGCCCTTGGCATCAAGGTGGATTCACATTTTGTGACAATTCTTGAATATTGTTTATCAACTCCAGGCCAGTCAATGGCAAAGGCTCATTTAACAACGATCCATCTGATTCTGGAAGGCTCAACCCTAGCGGAGGCCAAAAAGCATTTTAATGGCCTTATCTCAAGATAATTTGGGCCAGTCTTTAGTAAAAATGCCACATCACCCCATCAAGATCCTGAAAGAGGGGGACTTTAGGACGCAGGAACCTAGCATGTATGTAGTTAACCACTGTGCCTTAAATGACATCAGCAATGGAGTATTTGGAGTTAGCCTTATACAGTACAAAGTAGGGTCCTATCCAGGAAGAGTCTACCTTATTTGGGCACCCACCAGGGTGATGATGGTAGAATAGCACAAGATCTCAAATATCAAATAATGGGAGAGCTACATTTTTAGCATCCAACCATGTAGTTTTCCTAGTGTTTGTAGAGATAATCCCTTAGGTGGTGAGCGCTTACAGTCTGATTATCTTATTGGCTAGTACTGTCAGAGACTGGTGTACTACTGATCTTGCTGAGGGGTAGCTAACCATGAGTTAGCATAATCAAGGGGTTTAGCCCAGTATGACAAGGACACTAGAGGTGTCCAGGTATAAGGAATGGTGGGTAAGCTGGTATGGGAGTTGCTTAAAGACATGGCTTATAAGGGGAAAGTTGGAAGGGAGTTTCTTGTAGGCTGGGGTGGTAGATTGGTAATGATAACACTTTAGTAAATAAACTTAATAGTGTTTGTATTATAAGAATAATTTTATTGACCACAAAGGTTAACCAAATGAATGCCTTGGTTTTATATACCATCCAACTTCCTGGACTTACCTAAGCTTAATTTTTAAACAGTGCACTATTCTTCTCTGGAGCTTATGGGATTGCAACTTGCATGCAATTTTGAAAGGCAGTGGGAATCGTCTCAGTCTCATCATAAATTTGTTTTGGTGCAATTAATTGACTCAATACTATTGCAAATGAAGAAATTAAAATGATTAATCAAATATTTTCAAGACAGTCATTCATTTGATATGCAATTATTTGATCTAACTTCATCACATATCATATTGATCTGAATGACAATAACTATAATCTCAGAAATTCCACTAATGTCAGAATTTACCCTGACAAGTATCCTCATCATCAACTCAGCAGTTTCAGGAGATGCAGTATCCAAACAAAGGCTGGATGCTGCTAGACAATTGAGTTTCCCTACCATAGAGGACCTGAAATGGGGATATTTTTGATCACTTAGTGGGACCTGATCTAATAGGCCAATAAAGCAGATGGAAGTTATTGATTCCATCACATGGGGTCCATGGAAGCCATTTTAGAGAATAGAAACTAGTGTGCCATTTGCTCACTTCACTGCACCATCTGTTGAAGGTTCATAGTGTGCATTAAAAATGTTGGTTAGTATTAAATAGTGCGGTCATTTATTAGACAACTTAGGAGGTGAAATCTAATCCATTGTCTGAGAGCAGAACTCTAGGGGTATCCGTGCTAGGTGAAAATGGATTAAACAAAAACTAGGTGGTGTCCTTGGTGGTGGCATGTACTGAGATGTCCTCATCCCACTTTATGAGATGGTCAATGGATAGGATGATGTAGTGGTGACCATGGAGGCCCAAAAATAAAGGCCCTGAAAATCCACACTGATGAAGCTAAATGGTGTAGATGGGGCAACAACTTCATGCCGGTAGCAAGAATTCAGCCAATCTTGGGTTCTGCACGCCAAGTAAGCAATTAAAACCTTCTGGATAGCTTCAAGCATCAATCATAGTAGCATTGTTTCCTTAACCACTCCATAGGTTTTCTTGACTGCCCTGTGTACTAAATGGGCATGTCTTTCAAGGAAAATTTTGGTTCTTAAAGGGGGTCAATATGGCAGCATTTAATATCAACTTATTTATATGACTAGCTACCTTGTTTGTGAGTGTTCTATACCATTGAGCATAACATCTTCACTGTTTTCGGTTGTTTCAGTTCAGATTGTTGATGACAGCCAATCAAGTCATATAAGTGGTCTCCCTCAGGCAATAATAATGTGAGAGTCATCATTCTGGATAGCTCATCCACATTTTGATAAGTCATGCACACCTGATATACTATAGAAAAGTTATAGCTAATTAGCAGGAGGGCCCATATGGCCAATTGGCTATTTTGGTCTTATATCTGTTTAAGCCACCTTATGGAAGTGTGTGTTGACAATTGTGAGATGGTTCCTGTATAAGTATGGTCAGAAATGCTTGACCATAAGCAATACATCAAAGCATTTGTAATAAGTGACATTGTAATTTTGTTCATCTTAAATTAAGGTTTGCTGATCTAGGCTACAGGCCAACCTACTTGGTGTTTGTCCAGTTGGGCCAGTACTGCCTCTGAGGCCACATCACCAGCTTCAGTAAATAACATAAATGGTTGTTGAAGTTCAGACAGATTAAAACAACTGAGATATAAATGCAATCCTTATTAGATTGATAGCCTGAACCATTTCAGATTACGTTTGAAGGTAACATTTTTGGGCAAAAAATACCCCAA
This sequence comes from Massospora cicadina, assembly GCA_022478985.1. Lineage (NCBI taxonomy): Eukaryota > Fungi > Entomophthoromycota > Entomophthoromycetes > Entomophthorales > Entomophthoraceae > Massospora > Massospora cicadina. The sequence continues at coordinate 4,346 of JAKSZP010006632.1, read as the reverse complement.
GGGTTCATCCAGGTCAGTAAACTGTGGTATATATTGACTGTAATATCCTACCATGCTTAGGAACAATTGTATGTACTTAAGGCTTCAAGGTGGCGTCATCTTTTCTATGCTGGTGACATTGTTCAATAGAGGCTGAATTCCTCATTTAGTGACCTTACACCCTAAAAACCACTTTTCTGGTTGGAAGAACGATCATTTGGTGGGTTTAAGCTTCAAGGATGCTCCTTAGAGGCAATCAGAAACTTGGTGGACATGATCTAGGTGCCCTCTGAAAGTCTTGAAGAAAATGATATAACTGTTGAGTTAAACTAGGTTGCAAGAAATCACAAATCACCTAGGAGACCAACCATAGCTCACTGGAAGGTGGCAGGTGTAATGGTTGGAAACGTCCCAGTTTACAATTGCCATATTACCTTAAGTACAACACAATTGATGTCAAATATCCAGCGTGAACTGGACTCTCAAGGTAGTAAACCTAAGAATTAGGAAAATTCAAAGCAAAACAAAGATGAAATAAGTATGGAAGGTTGAAAACCCTGGTTTTACCTTATTTTATAATTAACAAAAAAAGAGTCATGGACAAACAGGACCTCAATAATCTGATGCCGCAAACACACCATGTAAAAGACAGGATAATTGAGGGATATCAAGCCCTGAAATTCCAAGTTTTTGTTAATGTGACAAAAACTTGTTGTGCACAGATCGTTAGAAAAGATAAGGTAAGGGTGGCCCCAAGGCCACCAGAGAAACCCATGCAAGAGTGGGAAAAGAGATAATACTGAATGAAGTTCAGAATTGCATGAGCTCAACCTTAAAGGTCACTTTTCTAGGGCCTCACCCAAACCATTGATTAGACTTGCAAGAGCCAAGTCAATAATTCAGGTGAGGCATAACCCAGCACCCAAACCCAACAAACACCAAAAATCTTTTAAGATGAATTTGACTCAGATTTGGAAAATATGAACCCAAATCAAAATGCAACAAATTTTTGGATACCATTTGTTACAGCAGGGGCATTGCATAGCCCCCTGCGGCAACTATATCAGTTCAAACAACCCTTTATTTCTAATAAGGGTGCATTTGGCTCAATTCTCAGAAGCCAACTCAATCTGCCAGTACCTGCTAGCAAGATCCATCGTAGAAAAGTATTGGTCCCTCTCCAGGAGCCAAAGTGAACCATTGATTCAGGGGAGGGGGTAGTTATATATTGCATTACAGAATTAAGCTTAAAATACTTCATAACTACATGATAGCTCCCATCCTTTTCTCAATAAGCAAAAGTGGTGACTAAAGGTCTTTGTGAGGGTACCAACAACCCTGAAGTTAAAAGCTCCTTGAGTATGGTGGTACCTGGGCCTCTTAAACCTAACTTTCTTGGTAGTAGCGCAAGATATGGGTGAGGCGTCCCCCATCCTTACGTTGTGCAGGCCCCCTTCATCTTGACAATCTCATATAAGGATGTGGATAAAATGTCAAAATATTTATCCAAGAGCTCATCAAACTTCCTCCTTTGTTCTGGGGTATGATCTTTCCCTATTGAGGTGGTGAAAAGAGCTATATTAAGAGGTTTTTCTAAACCAAAGTTATATAGGCTTCTGAACCCACAGACACAGCTGATGTTGTTGACTGGTACAAAATGTAGATAGGCAATTGGTGTTTTTAGGTCAATGTTTTGGGACTCTGAAGCCAGATTAGCCAGCAATACATATATGGGGCCAGCATATGTGGGGTGAGGAGGCCCAGGAAGGTAAGACCTCCTTCACCATGGATTTTTAACCCCACGGATTTCCAGAAGGTCCTAGGTGGTATATTCACATGAATACGGGTGTCCACTATAATTTGTGACCCTGGAAGAATTACCTTGGATCTGGCGAATATAAAGGTATCCCTGCCATCCCATCCAATATGCAAGGGTTAGTTTCACATGCAATCCTCAAATGTGGTAGTCAAGCTGATCAATCCAGTTTTTGGTACAACAAACAGGTCTGAGCCCTTATGCGCTCTTTGCTGTCATTAGATGTCTCAAACACCAAGGGTATGTGTTGAATTTTTAATTACATTCAAATGCTGGTTCCTTGAAGGGTAACCATCATTAGTTGCTAAAGCTCCAGCAATATCTCATAGTAGACTTTTGTCTCTAGGAAAATCTCTTGACAAAAAGGGATTTTTGGCAAGGTAAATCTCTGTTAAAAGTTATGCAAAATCTATGATAAAAACTAGGCAAAATTATGAACAAAAATAGAATCCTTTTATTTGTGGTTTATGCATTTATAAAATTGAAATTAAAGTCCAAATTTGAGTAGGATAAAGCGATTTCAAGAATAATATAGTGAAATATAGAAAATCCCACTGAAAAAGATTACTCTTGATCAATTAAGCAGATTCCGATGTTCCCTGGCTGGCAAGATCTTTAGCAACTATTTCAACTGATTTGGGAGAGATTCACAATTTTAGCTGCTCATATTAGAGTTCATTGCTCATGGTAATTTTGGAAGCTTCCACAGCAATGAAACTCCGTTAAATGGATTACAGATTATCTGAAGTTTTAACTTCACTCCAGACAATTCCCCCTCAAGAGCTTTCCAGAGGAGAGACATAATTGAAAAGGAATCTAGTATGGACTTATTTTACAACTGAGCCTAATCAGATGGAGACAATTGAGTACTCTGGTCCCATTGATAGATCACTCAATATGGTCCTGACTATAGCAATCAATTTTGTGAACCCAACCTCCTGGTCAGTAAAGATAGAACAAACCAGATCCCCAGCATGGTACTTGGGCAAAATTGATTTTTGGCGTTGCTTTGATCTGCCTTTCAATTGCTAATAGTATCTTTAGATTTAGCAGCCAAGGTTTGCAGTTGGAATAGTTCATCTACCAGCCTTTGTATCTCAAGCTTGGATGTTTTCAGAGTGGAGATCTCCAATATGGATTGGACAATTGAGAGTAAGACCAGCTCTCGCCATATAGAGCTTAAAATAGTGAAATCTGTATGACTTGATGGTAATTCATGCGGTATGCCAGAAGAGCCACTAAAAGTACTCATTCCGCTGAGATGGATCAGAGTAAGCCATTTTTTGTAGAGGATGGCGATGAAAGATACAGTTGATTGTTCCAATGCTCCATTGGTAGCAAGGTGATAGGGAGCAGAGAAGAAGGGATAAGTGACCATCAGAGAATTAAGGTTAATGATTACTTGGGATACAAAGTTGGTGCCGTTGTCAGACAGCAGTATCTTTGGGCTACCAGGGCTGGTGAAGACCTCTTTAAGTAGAAAGGAAGTGGTTGATTTTGAAGTGGGATAGGTAATTTAAATAGTCAAAATCCATTTTGTGAAGTGATCAACGGCCAGTATGATATATTGGTGGCTGTAAATCACCGTAGATAGTGTCCAACTACATCAATGTTGAGGGTAGCAAGTTGGGCAATAGGACCCATGGCATGCCGTTGACAAGTTGGGCTAGAATGTTTCTGGATAACATAAGTGAGACAGGATTCAATGACATCTTGGATAGACTCAATCATACTGTTCCATTAGCATTGCTCCCACAGACACTAACAAGTTTTCCTTATGGCGCCATGGACTACAGTCAAATGGACCACCAGAGTGGTCTCCATTCTAGCTGATGGGCGGACATAAGGCAGCTAAGAGGTTCCAACTTGTTTGTATAAAAATCTGTCTTCAATCCAAGTCTGCCTATTCATCTTCTTCAATTGTTGAACCACCAGAGACTCTTAGCTCCATTCCTTAGGCTTTTTATTAAGTTCATAAATCTGATCTAGAGACATGGAGCATCAATATGGGCAGCCATGATAATCCATCCACATTTTAGTGTATCATTTCATCACGGTAGACAATGAAAAGTCTTAACTCTGGAGTTTGATTGCCCAACATGCCAACCATCCATATGGATCCTTCATCTGCAATTACCATAAAAAGGCATGATCAATAACTACTGTGAAATGGTTCCCATACAGGAAAGGACAGAAGTGCTAAATGCAAGCAAGATGGATAAACATTCTTATTTGGTAACACTATTATTCCTCTCTGGATGAGTTAGCATTTTACTGAAATACACTATAGGATGGCCAACTTTATTCACATCAATTTGTCCAGAATGGCCCCAACAGCCACATAACTGGCGTTGTAAAAAGAATAATTAGCTATTAAATTTTGGGTTGGACCAACAAGGAGTGGTTGTGAGAGCTTATCTTAGGATGTCAAAAGCTTGTTGCTGAGTTTTTTCACATTGTGTGTGTTGAGTAATTGACTGGACCTAATTGTCAGATATTTGATAGGAACATAATAAGGTTAGCTATTTAAAAACTTATTATGTATCATATC